>VZTF01000686.1:204595-272938 GCA_013397755.1 Cnemophilus loriae
GGCGGGGCGCGGGGCCGGGAGCGCGCGGGGAGCGCGCGGGCAGCGGGGCAGAGCCCCCGCGGGCGTCGGCGCTGGCACCGCGGGCGTCTCGCCCGGTGGCCTCGGCGTCACTCACAGCGAAGCGCAGCCTCCCTGTGCCCGGCGTCGCCCGTGCCTTGCCCGGCGCGCTGCGCTTCGCTCGGCGGCTCCTTCCGCGCGTGGAACCGTAGTGCGCCCTGCGTGCGAGGACAGCGCCGGCAGCGCGGGCGGTGCGGGGTGATCACAGAATCACAGAATCAATTAGGTTGGAAAAGACCTCTGAGATCTGCGAGTCCAACGTGTGACCAAACACCACCTTGTCAACCAGACCATGGCACTGAGTGCCACGTCCAGTGTTTTCTTTAACACTTCCAGGGATGATGACTCCACCACCTCCCTGGGCAGTCCATTCTGATATCTAATCAGCCCTTCTGTGAAGATTTTCTTCCTAATGTCCAACCTAAACATCTCCTGGCACAAGTTAACACTGTCCTCCCATCGCCAGTTGCCTGGGAGAAGAGGCCAGCCCCCATCTGGTTCCTTTCGTGTACAAGGTGATGGCACCGGTGTCCCATGCACAGAGCTGCCTGTAGCTGTCACACGTGTGTGTAGGCGTCATCTTCCATTGCAAGCCATGCTTCCACCGTGGCTCTTGTCCACAAACTTCTTATACTATCGTGGAAGTTACTGTTACATAGTTTAGCTTTAAAACACCCTTCAGCCCTTTCATGTGAAATTCAACTGGTCTTTCCCTGTGATGTAAAACCCAACTGATGCTGCCCTGCCCTCGCTTTTGTCACTGTAGTAGTTTCTGTTGTGGTAGGAGTAAAAATCAGGGCTCCTTCACAAGACACTGCACAGCATGTAACTGACTGTAGGTCCTTTTTAAGGCAGAGACATGCATCAGTGTTTACTTTCATGCATGGCAAGTTCTGTCACTGACTGTTTACATAAATTAAGCATATTTAGCATGTCCTAAGCACAACACTGCAGAAAGCAGATGGATACAGCAAGGAGGTGAAAGGAAGGCAAAATAATGACATATATAAAAAAGAGTGAATTATGCCATGCCTGTTTTTAACTATCTGCTCAAAATTTCAGAGAGAAAGATAAAAGCATGAAGATTGTGTAATAAGCGATGGATGGAAATAATTCTTCGTTTACTATTGAAATGCCCAAAGAATTAATTTATAACACAAGCTGATGTGTACAAATGTACAGGAAATGACAGTATTTTCAGTTTGCTAATGCAGACAATTGAATTCATAAGTTATCTTTGTGTGATTAGCAAAAGTCGCCAATTTTGCTCCCAGAATTACTTTTTTTTCGTGTAAGGCAGCAATTTTATGATTTTATGGGTTTTTTAAAAATTTCCTAGTGCACCCCTCTCTGAAGTTCACGTTTTGATTTTCCAGATACATAAAAATACAGCCTGAAAATACTAAAAATTTAGGTCCATTCCAGGCTTAGCAGAAAGAAACAGGACGCGATACACTTCACTGGGTATCTCTGAAATTCGTGTTTTAGTTGTTCTGATTAATTTAAATTATTTTCTGTCATCTTCATATTTTGCTATCCCATTGCTTTCTTGGCCTGCCAGATCATTAATAATCATCTCTAGCATAATGAAAGTTAGAGAGCTGTAACATCTGCTTCTAAGTTTTAGCCAAATTGTTCGCTCATATTTTCTGTCTCTTGCTCAGTTTTTTGTAAGTTTGTCTTTTACCATCACCGTGCAACATTAATTCTGTGTGACCTATTTTGATTGTGTCCATATTGCAGTTACTGTCTGACTTCATCTCATCTTCGTAACTCTTCTAGTGGCAGCAGCACAGCTATAGGAGTGCAGAGCTTTGTGTTGGCTCTAAACTCATGTATTTACTTGGTGTCTTAGCTGGGTTTTGCTGTGTTCTTCCGCAACTGCCAAGGTAGCAGTATTTCAGGCAGCTGATAGAAAGCTACCTTAGGCTTGATTGTCTGCTGTGTGACTGGGACTTACAGATGATGCCCCTTTCCTCATCATTCAGGGTCATCCTTTGCAAAAAAGCTGAACATTTGCTTACCTTCGAAAAGCAGAAATTGTAGGTTGAATTTAAAAAAAAAATGGCTAAAATGCACTTAAATAGGACTTTGTCATAGGATTTTCTTTTTAATCTAATTCAATGGCAGAATTCCCATCAGCTACAAAAAAGGTGTAGATTAAGCAGAAGATACTAGGTAGTGTGTTTTCATGTAAGACTTTCCCTATCTATTTAGGTAATTCCATATAAAATCAGGTTACTTAAACTGCGTTTTCAAATGCGTTTGAAAACAAGATGCTCATCCAAAAAAAGAGGTGCTCTACAGTATTATTCTAGAAAACTGGCTTATTTTTACATGTACTACCTCACAGAAACAATGCAATACAAGATCCCATTTGAAAAGTTTATATACATATAAAACCCCTCCACTTGTATTATTAGTGCTTAGTCAAAAATGCCCATAAGAAGCTTCATTTCGGTGTAGATCAACAATTTAAGGAGAGTTATCTCTTATTCTATTCGTGGGGTATATCACTAGAAAGATAATAATGACATTACCAGTGAGTGTGCTATTATGGCACATCTTACACTGTGCTGTCCTACACTGCATGCAGTTCCTGAAGGCTTTTGTAAATTGGGTGTAAAAGTTTACCAGTTCAGATCACTGGCATTTTCAGCCACTTAACATTCACTTTTTATCTATGCAAATGATATTGTATTTTATACTGTGGAGAATTACTTTCACTACACTTGCTTCTCAAGATAGATAATTAGAATTTTCCATTTTCTTGCATACAGTTCTTTGGAGTTTGCAAATGAAACTAATTGTTGCCAACTAATTGTTGCAACTTCAGATGATTTTTTAACCTAAATAACATGATGCTCGTAATGGAGCTACAGCAATTTAAAAAAAGTCAGGGTCTGAGCCAAAGTTTTCTATCGGAAGTGCATATTTGTTTATTTTACCATCAGAATGAAGAGTGTAACTATAAGAATTCTTAGCTTATGAATGAATAGCATAACAATGTGGGTACCTGCTCCTTTTACAGTCTTCTACGGCTTGCATGGGTCTCCTTTAGGCTTTGAATCTTCTAAATGTTCTGCTTATACCTTTGAAAGAAGCCAAGTGAGGCCCTAAGACTCTGATCTTGTCAAGGGAGATAGATAGGCATCTCCAGAGGGAAATTCAAAATCTAATGAAATCGAGGATCCTCATTTTTTCTCTCCCCCCTTTGCTCCAGAGTAGACAATTCAATATTAAAAGGCACAGTAGTCTCTGAGAGGACTCACTATCTCAGCAGGTGGCTTACGGGTAATGAGATTTTTTTTTTTTTTTTAATTTAACATGATCGCCTGTTTTGCAGACACCAATTTAAATGCAGAATACCATTTTAGGGGTTTGCATTTCCCCCTCTCTCTTTTATGCTCAATACTTGCTAAGAATATATTTGCGTATATATTTTACGAGAATCAACAGCAGAAAAAATATAATTAGAAGGAATTTGAGTTTATAGCTACATCTCTAGCTGGATGCTTTATCTTCTGCCAGGCCTTTTGAAGGAATGATTTCCTTTCTCCTTTCTGTGCTCCCTTGGTGCAGTTTTTGCACACTGAAATGTACTTGTCTGTTAGATGGGGAGCTGAAAGCAGCAATGCGGCTGCAAGGATTGGCAGAAGGGAGCTGCTTCAAGGCTCTGTGATTAAACGAAGCTGCTGCAGCACACTGCAGTTGGAAAAGGGTGAGATTCTTGAAGCTCAACAGCAAACAATGAGCGTGGCTGATTTTATCACTTTCAAAATGACTACAGATTGTCTTGCTTCTTTAATGTGCTGTGTATAATTATATGAAAATGACATTTTTATATATGTATTATCTTTCACTTTCATCTCTCATTCATTTTTTTAAATAATGCCCCTAAGAATATAGATAAAACAAAATGTCCTTACTTTTTTAATAAATGCAATTTTTCTTCTTTATGAAATGTAGTGATTTCTTGTGTGAAGATCACCTTTGTTTGTGTCAAACCAAATAAATTATAATCCAGTCTTTTTATTAGTCTTCAATTTCTTAGGCTCATGGAATGAAATGCAAAGAAAATGCCATTTATGTAACATCATCTCCGATGTTGTATAATACACTCACAACTGGGGAGTGTGTGCAATGCCTAACTTTAGATCCTACATTTGATAGCTAAATACTTGTCTATTTGCTTGCATTTCCTTTCATGTCAATGAAAATACAAAGAAGCTGTCATACGGTTATTTGGGCTGGGAACCTGGCTAGTAAGAGTCAGGAAAAGAAATATTTAAGTTCAGGCACCTAAATGAAATGTCTGAAGCTAAATGGCATGAGGCCAGGTTTCACTCCAGTAAGCTGCTTTCCACAGAAGCTGTTCCATTTGTTCTTTTTAAGTGAGGCATTTGCTCAAGCAGAAATAAAAGGGTGACATTCTGGACCTGAGAAATATAAGCTTCAAGTAAATAATGGGTGTTTAGAAGGATAGGAATGACAAAACTTAGAAGCATCTCATTTTCTACAAATGTCCTAAACATAGCTTTCCTCTGCCATTTAGCTCAAGGCAGAACTTTTGCATACACAAAATAATTCCTGTGAAGTCATGCTGGTCATGTGCTCTTGAGATGTTCCAACAGGACTTTGTTTGCTAATTTGATCTGCGAGTTCTTAGCTGAAATATAATGGTGACATGGAAGAATTGGAACACAACTGTAAAAATAATAGCAAATAATGAAATTAAAATAGAGGAAAAGGCCACAGATTGCAGGTAGGTTAGCAGATTTATTAATAATGGAATTCTTAGTTTAACCAGCGCACATCAAAGCAAACAAGATGCTACCTAACCTTTTTTTTTTTGACACCAGATTATCTTACTCAGCTTGTCATTTGTGTCATTATTTTTATTATTAATGTTTGTCATACAGATCTGTATGATTAATAATACATTTCAATGCTATGATATGAGTGTATTTTCTACAAAAAATAGTGGGAAGGGTAGATGGAGAATAAGCAGGCTGTTTACTTGCTTATGGACAAAATGTACCCACAACTTGGTGGATAGCTAGATAGTTATCTTTGTGTAATTAAACTGCACTGTGAGACATGATGACTTCGTATAATAGTCTTTATTTCAGAGGTAATACTTTTTAATATAATTTGGTTTGAGAAAACAGCAGTGAATCAGCACTCTTGGACCATAATCGCAAGAGGAGGATGTACTGCTAAGAGTGGAGATGCATCTCAGAAAGTGGGCTACTGGACATAAAATCAGTTCAGACCCAACAGACAGAAAAGAACCATCAGAGAAAAGAGATGTTAAACAAAACGTTGAAAACTTGTTTCATAATTCCATTTGCAATGAAATCTCTCTCTCTCTAGTGCTAGCTTGTCTTTTTCTGCATCTGTTAATCCCTAACATAAGTGCAGTCCTCTGCCCACACCTTTCTAATTGCCAACATCTTTATTTGTCAAAATTCTGCTACTCCGTCTCTCCCCAGAAAACATCACACAGCATCCAGTCTTGTACCTGGTATCAGAGAGATAGCTTAAGAAAATCTTATTGAAAGCAAAGCAGTTACACAATGTTTCTTTTACAAGAACCCCTCTCTCTGTAGTAGTTTCAAGTTTAGGAACATGCAGAGCTGGAGTACACTTTTGGACCAGGAAGTTTAACAGGTACTGATGAACTACTTAGTAATGAGTTTGTTATTATTAAGGAATTTATGTCTGTGATTTCTGCAACTTCCTGTTGCAGTGAGTTTGCACTCATTAAATGTAGTTTACACTACATTTAATTAAGTTCTAGATATGTGAAAAATATATTTACACATACCATTAATCTATAACCCATTTTTCACGTTCAGTGGTGAAAAATGTACTGCCACACTGAAATACAGCTGCACAATATCAGCATATTAATTTGAAGTAACATTGAAAATGCTAATTTATAAATATTTATTAAAATGCGTAATATAAAAAGATAATATATTAATACTGAGCTAACTGTACTGATTCTTTTCTATCTGATAAAAAAATTGTTAAGCTTCAAAACAAGTGTTCTGTAGCATATCCTGTCACCATGTATACTTGCTACAGAATTCATGGGCCTTTCCCCAAAGTCAGACTTCAAGGAGTTCCTGGGGATTGATTTATTTATTTGATGTGGAAGGATGAAAAGGGGAAGACAAGGGGGGTTGGTGTTCTCAGAACCAACCTCCTAAAACTCTTTGCGCTTGAAAATAATTTCCCTGTGAGAACGATCCTAGGTGGTTAACCAAACATCAGACTCTATTTTTAAGTGTTTCTTCTTCCCTGGGCCTCCCTGAATAACGTCCATTCCCTTTTGAAGCCCTGTGGGTAGCCTTTATTGTTAAATTTCCATCCATGCTGACTTTTGCCTCAGGTCCCTGTCTGACCATCCTGCATGAGTGTTTACTCGTTCATCCCTGGAACGTCCCGTGCCCTCTGCTGCACTGAGCAGCCCCTTACCAGGGGCACATGCCCTCTTCCAGAACAGCTGCTTCCTCCCAGAGGAGGGTCCTGCCAAAGAGTAAGAAAGGGTAGCTGTGTACATATCATATTTTAAATTTGAGATATAGCTTATTAGGTTATGTATGTATCTTGTTATGTAAGAGAAGGAGAATGTTAATATTTTTACTTGCTCTTGTGACTTGTTCAACATTGATGGAAAAGTAAACAAAGCTAAAGGGAGAACAGTCAGGTGTGACTGTCATAAACAAGTAAATATGCAGCAAGCCAGAACACTTAAAACAAATGCAGCAGATACTTAGCAAAAATGTTTTCTCAAATAAGCATTCTAAACTTCTCTAGTTATATTTATTAGTCTGTGGCTGCCTGAGATATCTGTGTCTCTGGAGATGATTGAAAAATATTCATATACTTGCTAGCTTATCCAAATTAGGAATAATGTAGCAATAATAAATGTTCGTTGTGTGCATTTTTTTTTCAACCTAGCTATTTGCTTTTTTTTTTTTTTTTTTAATTTGGTCGCTTATTTCATGTTTTACAGCACTATACACTGTATGAATAATTTTCCTCCAATTTTCAGACTCTTTATGATCATGATTTTTGTCCCCGTAATTATTTTCTACGTGATGTCTAACGTTCTGCTCAGCATACTTCAAGTCATTCTCAGGTGCTGTTTAGTTCAATAATGAGGCCATCAGTGTCTGTAATTTGGGAGGTGAACCAAAAATCATGGAGTTAGTTACATTAGTTTAAAATCAACTCACTGTGAAAATAAGATTGGCCCTAATTCTTTATTATATGACTGCAGGCTGCTGCTAACTGGGCAATACATTGTAACACAACATTGTATCACAGCAGGAACAGCAAAGAATTGAAAGAATTATTGAGTTGTATGAATTTAATAAATCCAGAAACTAATAAAAGACTTAGACTAGCTATTTTAATTTACCCTTATTTATAATATGTTTTAATCAGATTTAACAAGGTCTTGGGAAATGCTGAGTATATTTTACTTCAGGTAATCATAGAATCATAGAAAGGTGTGGATTGGAAGGGACCTTACAGAGCATCCAGTTCCAACCCCTCTGCCATGGGATGGCACTTCCACTAGATGAGATTGCTCAAAGCCCCATCCAACCTGGCCTTGAATGCTTCCAGAGGTGTGAAGAGTCCACAGTCTCTCTGGGAAACCTGTTCCAGTGCCTCATCACCAACAGAGCAAAGAATTTCTTGCTTATAACTAATGTAAACCTGTTCTCTCAGTTTAAAGCTATTCGCCCTTGTCGTATCACTACACGCCCTGTAAAAAGTACCACTTCAACTCTCTTGTAGGCCCCCTTTGAGTACTGGAAGGTGCTCCAAGGTCACCCCAGAGCCTTCTCTTCTCCAAGCTGAACAGCCCCAATTCTCTCAGCCTGTCTCCGTAGAAGAGGTGCTCCAGCCCTTTGAGCATCTTTGCGGTCCCCCTCTTCGTTATGCCCCGGAACTGGACTCACTACTCCAGGTGGGATCTCTCAATAGCAGAATAGAGGGTGAGAACCACCTCCTCACCCTGCTGCCCACCCTGTTTTGATGCATCTCAAGACACATTTGGCTTTCTAGGCTTCAAGTGCACATTCCTGCATCATGTCAAACTTCTCATCCACTAACACCCTCAAGTCCTTCTCCTCAAGGCTGCTCTAGTACTTGTGCTTGGGGTTGCCCCGAACCAGGTGCAGGACCTCACACTTGGGCTTTTTGAGCTTCATAAGGTTTGCACAGGTCCAGTTCTCAAGCCTGTCAGGGCCCCTCTGGATGTCATCCCTTCCCTCCAATGTGTCGATCACACCACACAGCCTGGCGTCATTGGCAAACTGACTGAGGCTGCACTCAATCCCACTGTCCATGTCACTGACAAAGATATTAAGCACCACTGGTCCTAGTACTGATCCCTGAGGAACACCACTTGTCGTTGGTGTCCACTTGGACATCGAGCCATTGATGACAGCTCTTATATGTGACCATCCATCCAGTTCCTTATCTACCAAGTGGTCTAAAAGTCAAATCCATGTCTACCCAATTTAGAGACACAATGTCATGCAGGACAGTGTCAAATGCTTTGATCTGGCCAGGCACCAAGGCAGGGTTTCCTGTGCCTTCCTTTTTTTTTTTCCCCTTTTTAATAATGGGTTTTATGGTACCCCTTTCTCAGTCAGTGGGAACTTCACTGGACTGCTGACACTTCTCAAATAATATGCTTCGCCACTTCAGCCACCAGTTCCCTCCAGATCTGTGGAGGCATCTCATCAGGTCTTATGGACTTGGGCACTTTCAGGTTCCTTGGACTCAACAGTCCTGAGTTTTTGAGCAATAATTTGTCTCTCCAGATCAGAACTGTTGCATGAGTAGCTAAAAAGTATCTCTATAATAAGCTTGTCATCCCTCACTTTGGATAATTTAAAAAATAATTTTTTAAAGAAAATTATTTACCTGAAATGCTGTTCTAAGTTAGAAGAGCTAGTATCTTCCCAGTTAATAATTTGAGGGCATGAATAATTTTGGAATAAGTAGACAAGAACTGAGTAGATCTGTGAACACAGCAAAGCAATTTAAATCTATTCTCTGTTTTACTGTACTTTGTCATAAATCGTTAGGCTGTGCACACACTGTAGAATGTGTATGTGCTCGTGCGACACACGTAGTAAGATAGATCACATCCTCACATTTCTTCAGTATCTTAATCGTGCGCTTTCCAGAAGTTGATTACAATATACAATTCCTGTGCTCCTAACTAGTCTTGTGAAGGCACAAGATGGAGGAGGTATGCAGTTCCTCATTCCTTTTACTCTGAAGAGCTGTCCATTAATAAATGAGTAGAGCAGCTCTGCAGGCGTGCACAATCTGGAAACTCAAGAGGAAGCCTGGGGGGCTCAGCCTCAAGATTTGTTGCAAGATAATGTTTCACCTTGTGATCCTACTGAGCTTGCCTACTGGAAAAGTGACAGCTTAACTATTGGTTAGCAGTCAATAAATAAATAGTGCTGGTGCGAAAGGAGAAGAGAAGAAGAATGAGAGAGGAAGAGGGAGAGGGAGAGGGAGACTCCAGGGACACTTGACTGTGGACTTCTAGTACTTATAGGGGATTTTAAAAAAAGAGGGAGATTGACTTTTTACACAGCCAGGTAGTGATAAGACAAGTGAGAACAGTTTTAAACTAAATGAGGAAAGATTTCGATTTCAATTTTGATTTAAATTAGGAAGAGATTCTACACTGTGAGGGTGTTGAGGCACCGGAACAGGTTGCTAGAGATGCTGTGAATTCGCATCCCTGGAACTGTTCAAGGCCAAGCTGGATGCAGCCCTGAGCAACCTCGTCTAGTAGAAGGTGTCCCCACCCATTGAGAGAGGTTGGAACTAGATGATCTTTTAGGTCTCTCCCAAAACAAACCATTCTATTCTATCGTTCTATGAAGACATGTCTGTACTCCATAATGTTATTCCAGACAGAGACACCTAATCCTAAATAAGCTTACTTAGGTTCCAGTCACGCTGACGCCTCCCTGAGTCCAGATTTATTTAACTCCTGGTCCAACAGCTTCCTATATGCAAATTTTTTAAAAGTTCATGACCTTGAAATGTGCAATAGAGTTCATTTCACAATCTTTTCTAGTATTATTTTCTCTCCAGCCTTTTCTGAAGCAATAGTTTACCAATTTCTCAAATGACTACCATCTAATTGCAGATATCTTGGCTAAGATTCACTTAGCCAAATTTAGACATTGGAGTAGCCAGCCCTCTGCATTTCAGTTAGACACACTGTCTTGCCAGTATAGTCAGTTGAAACAAACAGGCATTTTTAATCTTTTATCTCAGTCTTAACATTTAAATCACTTGATATTTAATGTCAGCGCAGAAGTGCCTATTTTTTTCCCACTGGCTATAAAGGGAACCTTGAGTGGTTAGCTCAGATGGATATGCCCTAAATTAGGTTACATGAAAAGCACCCTGCAGTTTTCAAACTGACGAGAAATATTGTTAACTGTAAAAATGGCAGTCCTGGTGCTCAAATCTGTGGGATCTACACCACTGATCCAGTTGCTTCAATGTTGAATTTGCATTAATTTAGATTTTATTTCATCTTCTGCGAACATAGTGTGTTTTAGAACACATAGGGAGATCCAATACATGTTCCAACATTTGAATCTAATGATCTCTTAATCAATACTCTGGTTTAAATCTTAACTTTTAGATAAACTCAGTAAGAAATGAATAATAGGTCAAATGAAGATTTGCCTATTGGACCTACAGCATGCTGATATTTTAGAAGTTTAGGGAGAAATAATTGTACTTAATTTAATCTTTATTATAAAGAGATGGCCATTACTGCAAGTCATTTTACATTCTCTCTGTAGCTGGGGAGATATCACCACAAGGCAGTGTATTTTTTCAGTCTTAGAGGAATCACCACCTAGATGGGAATCTCCCACACTGGACATTTAACTTTAAAATTGCTGAAGTGAGGTGATAATTAGCTACATAGCTAAAGGTCCCAGAGTTTAGAGCACATTTACTTATTACTAGAATGATCCCTTTCAGAGGCAATGTTGTAAGAAAGCAGTGGTTAGGTTTTAATGTCATATGGTGTTCTAGATTATTTGTCTTTACAAAACAGATGCATTCATGATCCTTATCTCTGATGCCATTTCAAACTAGTGAAAGTCCTAATAAGTGTTTTGTCCCATTTAATTTAATATGAGCAGTAGTGTAACTGAGAATCTGTTGCTTCTCTTGAGAAATTTATCTCATGGTCTACATGAGTTCAGAGAACCAGAGAATCACAAAATATGGCTTTTTAATTTAAGCTAAAATATAGCTTTTTAAATGTGGATTAGTTTATATACATAATTTGTGTGTGTATATGCAACTACACACATACGCACACTCACACACACACACACACATGTTAAAGCTACATTATTTACTGCCAAATTTGATGTGTTAAATGATTTATTGTCTTCTTTACAAAATTTGTTTAGAATTTTTTTAATTGACTACTTACCTGCCTCTTAGTTATTCTTTAGGCAGCTGAGTAATTTGAAATAGGCCTTCCTATAGGAATTAGCTTTCCTATGGATTGGTCTCTTTCACCAATTTGGTGATGTTTAACAAAACATCTTAGCTATTTCATAGATATTTTACAGGACATCTGAGCTGTTTCATAGATATTTAATCAGATTTATTTTCTCATGTTAAGTCTATTCTTAATTTCTATCCATAGCTGAAATGGGGGTTGAATGTAGGAGTTTTGTAAAGACTTACTGAGGTGTCATTTTTAATGTATACCTGTGTTTACACATAAGAATGCCTCATATAAAATTGTATAAATGTACATAACTGCGATATGCAAAAATAAATATGATAATTTCATAGCGGTAGAAAGACAATACATATGTAATTGGTCAATCTTTTACGTGAGACCAGTGATGATCAGTTTACAAGATACTTTAGATTAAATGCCTGCAGTCTTTCTCATGTTGATAGTAGACTATGTTTAAGACTGAGCCAAGCAGGAGCCAGAAGCTATCTCATTTTGCAGTTGTTCAGCATGAACCAGAAGAAAAAGTCCCATGTTCTCAAAGAATTTTACCCCCTAAGGCTTTAATTCAACACAAATTTCTGATTCATATTTTTGAAAAAAAGACATTAAATCTTTGCTGTATTTCCTCCATCCATATTTTTTTCCTAAGACCTAAATGTGAAAAACATTTAAAAGGGAGATTCTGTTTTAAATAATTAATTGATCCCTATTCATACCATGAGTATTAATGAAATTCTGTGTCTCTTTCAAACTAGCAGCACCTGAATAGATTAAAATAGATTAGAAAGAATAATTTCTGAATTTAAAAGCGAACTGCTTATTAAATCAAATAGTCTAAGAGTTGTTTTAGCAGGCAGCCAGTGTGAAAACCATTTACCAGTTGCTAGGATGTCTCATTTATAGTGTCGACCTTCAGCTATATCAGATCACTGCATGCTGTGAAAGAGCGGAGAGGTGCAGCCTACCTACCTGTACGCTCCGCCTGACTCCTGGGGCTTGCTGAGGACAGACACAATGCTCTGGCCATTTACAGCAGAGCCAGGAATGCCTGGGATCGCAGGAAAATATACTCCCATTGGAAGCTATGCTCCCGTCCAGCCCGCTCAACAGATGAGCAGAACTGAGTGGTGATGAGTGGACGTTTTACCTCTGTGTTTGTCTACTTCAGCAACTTTTCCTGTCTTCCAGTGTATTTCTGTGTCTGTGGAGAAGATTTTTGTAAATAAATAGATGTGTATAAATTAACACTGTAGCTACACTGTGATTTCATGGTATGCATCAGAAAGCATCTTCTACATGAAAATACATGAACAAAGGGCTGCTATTTTTTAAGACAATGAGAAAAAGGCAGTGGGGTTTTTTTTACATAATAACCTATTGTCTGGTTGTTGAAAAGATTGCTTTAAAGAAATAAAACCACAGAATCATGGATTTTTTTTTAATGTTGTATAACTGGTATTTTTCACTTTTCATTTCCCAAAAATGAAAATAGATTTTATTTCTTTCTATTTATTTTGTATTTGTTTTTAATGAGTGAAGGAAGGATTGCTCATATCAATGGTCACATAGCAATTTTTATCATCATTTCCATTCCTTAATGTATCATGTTATTAATTTTTCCTACTTTTCAGTCTTGCATACTAACAAATTAAAATACACATTTTGATCTAAAATGTTCTATATATTTTATTATAATTAGAGTATTAGACTATAATTGGAATTCTTATTCATATTAAGATGATTTTAAAAGATGCTAAGAGAGAAGTGACATCCACTATGTTTACAATTGATCTGGATAAAACATTTTAAACTCATTTGGTTTCACCTTACTAATACCGCACGAGAGGTCCAAGTCTTATTATTGACAGATTATTTTGAATTGTGTTTTCACAGGGAAAAATATTTGGATTTTGATTATAAGCCATTTAGAATATTTCATCATTATAACCTACAGTTTCCTCAAATACTATCAACAGTGTTCTTGCTTAAGGAAGTTAAGGGAGTTTCAACTTTGCCAATCTCATTTGCATCATTCATGTTTTAGTCATAATTTTAAATATAGAAGATAATTTATTCACAGTAAACCACAATATATTTCCAATGGTTCCATATTAAATTCATGAAAAGAATCAGACTTTACTGAATGTGTTTTATACTCACATTTTATGCCCACAACTAATGCTCTGTATTAGATCAGGAAGGTGAGGGAGAATAAAAAAGAAAAATAATGCATCTATCAGTTAAAATGTGCCTGTTCCCTTACAGTGTAAGCACTGAATTAAAGAATTCAGAAAATATTTTTTATCATTGCTAATATATAGGAACAGAGGAACATGTGTCTGGAGGAGAGCTTTAGCAATGGACTGTATATGTGAATAATTGGGAGTAGAGATTTTGGTAAGAAATACAATTTATTCAGTGGTAATCCCATTATAGGAAACAGTTTCTGAAGTCCAAATAAGAGACTCTAATTTTGAAGAACTTATGGGATGTTAATATGTAATATTAATATTAATATGTAAAGCTCCCTCTGAAACATTTGCCATGGAGTAGCATGCTCTTCAAATTCCAGTCAATTGTTCTCAAAGTCAAAACTTTCTGTCATGAGAACAAAATGTACCATTATGCTGTTCTGTCTGCTGAAAAATCAACATATCTGCTTTCCATCACTAAAGAGATACCTTTTTGAGAAAATTCAAAACAGGAATGATCAAAAAAGCAAGGAAGAACTCATTCAAAAATCTTTAACAGATTTAAAGAGTGATGATATTCAACCTGTATAATGGGCATTGAGTTTGTAAGGCCAGGGATTTATTACTTCATAAATGTTTAGGCTTGATTACCTTTCATTAGTAGCACATTTCATCATAAAATATCTTCTGAAAAAGTAAAACTACTGTACATTTTTTAAATATCAATAACAATATGAAAGATGTATCTAATTTAAAAAAATGTAAAAATGGCCATACTGGCTCAGTTGTTTGTGTTTGCCCTGGATACAGATGGCACAGTATATTGTCTCCAACACTGACCAATAGCTGATGTTTAGAGAAAGTGTAAAAGAAATTATGCAAATACAAAGTAATCCTTCACTTAGTACCTTGTAGCTTCTGATGATCAACATTTTGCAACATGTTTTTTAATCTCAGTTTTCAGTCAAGGCGTTGTGTTTAACACATTATGGAGGTCTCCTTCCTGAATTCATTTTAATTGGTTTTTAAACCACTCATATCTTTGATCCTCATAACTTCATGCTACTACATGCTACAATTTAATTATATATGAAAAGTACTATATTTTGTTTGTACTAAGCTTCTGGAATAGTAATTTTAGTGATATGTCCCAGTTCTTGCCCTGCAAGGAATACCTTATTTGATTCATCCAGAAATGAACTGGAAAGGGGAATGCATAGAAAGGTGATCAAGTTTGCTGATGATATTGACCAATTTAGAGTAGCAAAAAGGAGAACCACAAGTGAAGAACTGAAGAAAAACCTTGTGAGGTGGGGCAATAAACTGGCAGTTGAAATTTTGTTTGAAGTGATGTAAAATGCAGCAGAGAGGAAAAAATAGTCCTAGCTTCACATTTAAATTGATGGGCTCTGAAATGACCCTTACTGCAGAGGAGCCAGCTCTTCAAGTTATGATGGATGGTTCAGCTAAAATGCCAGTGATCACCAGCAGTCAAGAAACCAAGCTAAAAGTTAAAAATTATTGGGAGAAGAATAAACCTCAAAATGAAATAATATTAATATGCAGATGCTTAAATATGTGAAGCACCTGCAATTTTGCCATTATATGTACTTCTGATCCCTCATCTTACAGACAATATGGTAGAATTTTAAAAGGCTTCGAGAAGGGTACCAAGGATGATCAAAAGCGTGGAATTTCTGTTGTAGTGGGATCAACCAAATAAGGCTCTACCTCGATCTGTAAATAGATGCCTGATAATGATATGATAGAGGTCTGAGAAACATGAACAGCATGTCAGAGCTCTGTAGGGATTGAGCGTTTACTGTGTATTTCTAATGCAAGACAGCAAGGTAGTAAAGCAAAGCACTGGTTCCACATGAATGAAAAAGGAATTTTTCGTAAAATTATTGAGGTTAAGCTGTGCAGTTCTTTGATCCTAAATGTTATGGGTGCTAAAAGTTTATGTGGAATTACAGGGAGATTGGAAAGAAATCGTAGAATCATAGAATGGTTTGGACTGGACACCTTCGAAGATCATCTAGATCCCCCAACCTGCCATGGGCAGGGACACCTTCCACTAGACCAGGTTGCTCAAAGCCCCATCCACCCTGAACCTTCAACACTTGCAGTAATGGGGCATCCACAATTTGTGTGGACAACTTGTTCCTGTGCCTCACCATCCTCACAGCAAAAGTTTTCTTCCTAATATCTAACTTAAACCTACCATCTTCCAGCTTAAAGCCATTCTCCCTTCTCTTGTCACTACACGCCCTTGTGAAAAGTCCCTCTCCAGCTCTCTTGTTGGCTCCTTTCAGGTACTGAAATGCCACAATGTGGTCAGCCCAGAGCCTTCTTTCCTCCAGGCTGAAAAATCACAACTCTCTATCCCTAGATATCTCTATTGAATATAGAAAAGAAATCCCTGGAAATCCTGACTATGTCTACAATAACCAAACTAGAAATGGTTGCAGACTGAGGCCTCTTAGGAGATGCACATTCTGTATCCCGGACTTACCCTCTCTCCATGGGCCTGAGTTTTTTGTTGCTGTCAGAATGCTGGGCTGGACTGACCTGACTATGGTCCAATATGACCAATATGTTCCCTGTTTTATACTACCAAAGATTTTATAGACTCATATCTTCTTCACTATTGATGATCTCCCTTCTTCAGTTAAAAATTCAGTTAAAGTATATATTCTTTTTTCCATAGAAAATTTCTTTTACATTGATCAACATTGTTGCTTTTTCTACATTTTCCAATTCTAGTCATTTGGGTTTTTTTTAAAGGTGGGATGACTGGAATGCAACTCACTGTTAAAAGTTTGAACATACTGTGGATTTTAGAAATATAATTTTCCCAATAATTTCTTACTTTTTGTCTTTTTTTTTGACTGCTTGTGAATGTTGAATTACTGTTTTCAGAAACTCTCTGTAGAATGCCCCATATCTTTTGTCAGAGTAGTAAGTAGCTAGTAAATATATACTAAATATACCTGTACAGACAAGGTTATATTTCTTTTATATAATAACACTCATTTACCAATAATGAAATTGATCTATATTATTATTTTGCAGTTTTTTAGTATTGCAGGATGATTCTGGGATTCTTTCCATCCAACTATATCTTTGAGTACCTCCAATATCTGTGATCTTTCTTACATAGTAAGTAATTTATGAGTATATCAAACAACATAGTTCTCAGCACAGGTTTTTCAGAACTAAAAAGAGAACAAATAAAGGCTTTGTCAAGCTCATCGGTTTGTTTTCATTAGAAGTTTGGTCCTCAAAGGTAAACTAAATACACACTCCTCAAAAGTGCACTTCAGTTTTTTATATTCTCCTTCAAAAGGCACTTTCATCTTGCACATTTAATTTTCATCTGCTCTTGCCAACAAAGCAGGTATTATAATCTGGATAATTTTGAGAAGCTAGATGAAAAGTGGCTGAACAAGACTTCAGAATTCCCCTGATAAGAGAACTAGAAGAGTTTATTATTTTCCTGTTTCCGATACAGCCCCACACTATCATGAAATGATGCATAATACACTTTTGCCAAATACCTTTGTGTGAGAATTCAGGGACCCAAGTCATTAACCTGCAGTGCTTTCATCGCCTTAAGGCAGTAGAGTATCTATGTTAGCTGTCCTTTTCTTATATAGGAACTGAGGTGCAATGGATGTAGGGAAAAGTACCTGGTGAAACTCCTCTGCTGTCCCATGCGTATTTTGCACTGTGATTATATGCCTTGGAGGAATGTTTCGTGGGTGCAGATCAAACTTAGCTTTTACATTGTAGACCTCCCAACATAAACCGTACTTCCCAAGAGTTTCTGCATTATTTTATCACCTCTTAAATGGTTCCACTTTTCTGAGAAGCCGCTTGAGCAGCTAAGCCCTGCAACTGCTAAAATACACCTGGCTAGTAATGGCAGAAGTGGCACTGTGTTTGTTGTTAACCAGGCTTATTTCCAAAGGGATAAAGAACTACTGATAAGCAGATATGGTTAACACTAAGCTTTACTACTTGATTCTGAAACATGACTTCTTAGCTGGAAAGAGTATTCAAGAGAAAAATAAGAAGTCCAGATATTTTACATCTTCATGATGAGCTTAAAGAAAAAGAGTTGCTTTTTAAATGTAATCTGTTTTTCTTAAAAAATCTTTTTATCAGAAATATGTAATTCTATAAGACTGGGTGAAGAGCTACATGTGTTACTCATGTATTACATGTGGTTTAGTTAGTCCATATGCAATCAGCATAGAGTAAAAGAAGAGAGCAATAGTAGAAAAGGGAAGACAGATTACTTAAAATTTAGCACTGTAACCAGCTTTTTGTGTCAAGCATTCCAGATGCACTGGGGAATCTCTAACCATAGAGATGTTCAGATCTTTACCAGAAAAGCCTCGAGGAGCCTGATGAAGGACTGAAGTTAGATGCAACTTGAAAGCTGGCTCTGCTCTGAGCAGAGTGGTGCAGATGATCTCCAGAGGTCCCTTCTAAACAAAATTTTCTGTGGCTCTATGAACAAGCCTGTACGTTCTATGCAGTATCTAGAGCAAAAGTAAAATAGGATTAGGGATCATAATGGACTGACTTAATCACCCTGCTAGCATGAAAAAAAGAACACTGCATCTCAATGCCTTTAGATGTGTGTGACCTGAATTCAGCAGCACTGCAGACTTTCAACAAAGAGGTTTTGAACTGTCTGGCAGGCAGAACTATTTTCATTGTCCTTTATGAAGAAGATGGATAGTAACAGATAAAATCTGATGCAGAACATTTGTATTTCTGTGTTTAGTGCTCTGTATACAGATGGCCTTTTTTTGCTGCTTCTGTGTTGGAATTAAACTACAAACAAGGCATTTCAGCTGGAGAATGAAAACATCTTTGAGATGTACAGGGGCTCAATATAACAGAGAATGATATGGTGACAGCAATGGTGCGGTATGATCAAGCAGTGTATCAGGTGAAAGACAATGTGTCCAAAATATCAAGTCCAATAAGCAGCAGTTTTGATTCAACTTGACAGCTGTCAAATGAGTAGGACAAGGCAGTCAAGCAGTGACTTCATTGCAGTGGACAAAATAAAGGGGTCATGGAGGGGTGTGATTCACCCTACAGTTAAATAGGACTGGCTTAAGTTCCTAAACACCTTTTAAGCAGGTTCTTTTCATATCCCTCAAGATGTGAAAGAATTCCCTTTGAAAGCAACACAAGAGTCTATTCCCAGTGGAAATCAGAGCTGGTCATTGTGGTAGTCAGGCAACAGTGAAGACCAGTGAAGAGAGAAGGTGGTGTGGGCCCCTTCACCAAAGGTTAAAGAGGGGGCTTTGTGTCATTCTTCCCTGTTACTCTTGGCTTTAGGCACAGTGCCTTCTGAATCTCTTCACGCCCTTTGTTCCATAACTCAATTATATAGCAAAAGTACTGTCCTTTGGTTGTGTCAAGCTTCTGGAACAGTAATTTTACTTATATGTCCCGGTTCTAGTCCAGAAAGAAATTAAAAAAATCCAAAAATTATTTGGAAAGGGGAATGCATAGCAAGGTGACAAAGTTTGCTGATGATATGGACTTAGAGGAGTAAAAATGAGAACTACATTTGTAGAAAGACCTCGTGAGATGGGGCAATAAACTGAAAGTTGAAAATCAATTGGAATAATGTAAAATGCTGCATAGGGGGAAATCTAGTCCTATCTTCACCTTTAAAATCATATTTTAAATAATTTTAAAACAGCAGTATTTGTCTTTCAATTTAGCTCTGTATGGAGCTACAAGAAAAAAAAAAGATTTATGGAACAGCTTCCTTCTTTTATTACAGCTACTTTTATGTCAGTCATAAAAGGATTTATAAAGGCAGAAACAAAAACGACAGTGGGAGGAAATATTAAAATAATAGTCAAGAAATGCTACTGAGCTGTTAGTAAACTTGTACTAAATAACTTTTCAGAGAGTCAGTGATTTTCAGGGCAGTTTTATTCTGGGCCCAGCTTGAAAGGACTAACATATCTCTGAGTCACTCCAGGACTGTTTCTTGCATACACGTGGAAGCTGATCATAACACCAAGTATCTTCTACATGGCGTTTTTTCTTTATCAATATGAATACTCTGTTGGGAATATGGAATTAATACCTGCAATGCATACAGAAAAAAACTCCAAAAAGCATTAGCTTCCTTGTGATTTAAAGCACATTGGGTAAATTTGAGGTTCTACGTTTATTATACCAAATAAAAAGTTTATTACCAATAAATAAGTTTATCAGTATTAGTTATTGGGGACAATATGGAATACTCTGGAACAAAAGGAAGGACTGGCATTTTTATTTAAGCTATTTCAAAATTACTTGGATACAGAGGAAGTATGTACATTAGCACTGCAGATAGGGCAGTTGTGACAGAAAAGATTGAAAGTATTTTCACACCCTAACTTTTTTATGAATACTTTTAATATTTACTTAATAATAATGGTAGTTGTGGGACATATCAGTAAGATGACCAAAAAGGTAATTTATAAAATGCAACTTCATGTGGTTAATGACCAATATCCTGTTCATAAGCCTAGTATCAAATTGAAATTTTGCTAGTCAAACAGCCAGTTCCCTTTGGAATGTTAATTACGACCTTTGATGAATCAATGTTGCAAGGTGAGCTACTTTCAGGATGGAAGTATTAGCATTACAGTGCATGATCCAAACATGATGGATTACAACAGTCCTTCAGTCTTGAAATTTCAGGTTCTGAAAAGGCAGTTTGCTCACAATGAATTCTAAGCGCAAGGCTGCAGTCATTAAGCCAGCACAGCTAAATTGAGACAAAGGACTTGAGCCAAATTGCACTGTTTCACTTGACAAATCAAGATTGTCAGATTTTATGTCTTACAGATCACACTGAATAGCATAATTTGTTTTGGTGCTGTCTTTGTGGATATTTAACTTAATTTAACGAAATTTATTCCTGACCTTTCTTTTTAAATATTTTGCAATGTTTTTCTTTTCTAGTTTTCAATAAAAAGAAAAAAAAATAAGAGAATGAGAGCTGCAAAACCTTTTGTAAGAGTTTTAAATAATGGTTTGAAGGGAAGGAATGTTTCTCAGAACTGGTTGCTGCAGCAGTGCCCAAAACTTCTTTGATGACTTTGTCAAGAGTGCTCTACAACCCACTTCATCAACTTGCAAACACAGTGTAAGATTTGAAAGAAAGTAACAGTTGGAAAATAGCAAAATTGTACAATGAAAGCATGGTGTTTACATCCTATTAAAATACTATTGAACCAAGTAGTGGGGAAAGCAAATATGTCTTTTTTTTCTACTCCATTACCAAGAATATGCTATACCCAATTTGTACTATCAGTAAACAAGTGTTACAAATAAATCTTCATAAGTTGCAAATTGGAAAGTGCAGAACATGCAAGATATGCTCCACTGTAAGTCTGTCAGCTTCTGCTGGATAGCTAAGTTGTATACAGCAAAGCCATGGATGTGGAACAGCTGGATGGGGTTTAATAAACAATCTTGATTTATAGCTATATAGATGCAAGAAAAGGCAGCTTTATTTTTCATGTAATTCTGATTGGTTAAACCGGTCAAATACTTGAGTAATTTTAAACTGAATCTTATTTACTTGAAACCCACCAAACACACTAAGGGACTGCAGGCGGGTGGAAGAGGAGAGGAATATTCTGTTCAGAATACGTTAGAAACAGTGGTGAAACCTACAGCGTTTCTGTTCAGAGAAATACAATACTTTGCTTCAGGAATACTTCCTAGATGCTATTCCATCACAGAGGAGTAGAAAACATAAGCAGCAGAGTGAATCTCTCTTATACCCCTAGAAATCCTATTTCTGGTTTGTATGATGACCTTCATTCCATATGGAATTTTAAATATTTTAAGAGCTGTACATAATCCTGATTTAATAGGAATTATATATTATTAACTAACGATTGATTAATTGATGATTTTTTAAGTATTAGAAGCAGCCATTTGGCCAGCTTTGCTTACAAAAGCAGCCATATTAAAGAGAAAGCTATTTTAAGGCTCAGTTTTATACGATTCCTGTGTGTAACATTCACTATCAGGAACAATGCATCTGTTGGGCTTCAGTGGATTTGCTCACCGTAGTATGGATGACAAACCTTAAAAAAACATATATTTGCAGCAACAGGCCCTCAGGATGTTTCTGTTTTTATTGCCCATCTGTAATGATATTACAGTGACCTGCTAGTTTAGCACAAACTTTTGAAAAATAACCTTTTGGGCAGTCCAGTGTTTGGAGAGGAAATGTCTGTTTCAAAGGCCCAGAGCTATATGGATACTGCTTATTTTGGGAATAAAGTCCTTGGTTGGATCAGCACTTGCTACGGTGAAAAGAAAGATCAGGGAAGCAATGTCTGCTCTGGAAAGGAACGTGGGCATAACCTTTTGCTCACGCAGGACCTCATACTTTTGGAATCAGGGAATTTGGAAAAACACATCGCGCTTGTGGAAATAATCGACGTCGGGATGCTCCGCTCTGATCCGTGACACTCCTCCCTTAGGCAACAAATTGAGGATTTTCCAACCAGCTGCAGCCTCTTGGCCGCCGGGCGCCTCGACTCGCAGCCTTTGGCGCAGGAATCCCAACCAGCCGCTCGGTGCCCGGGGGCGAGGAGAAGCCGCCGGCCTCTTCCCCAGGGGCAGGGACACCGGGACAGGGACACCGGGACAGGGCGGCCCCTCACGGCGGGCGGCCGGGCGGGATTTTCCCGCCTCGGAGGCTGTTCCCGCCCTAGGCGGTGGCAGCGGCGGGAGCCCCCTGAGGGCCCCCTGAGGACCCTGCCCCCTGCGTCCCGGCTTCCAGCCGAGACAGTCCCGCTCCCCGAGCTCTGAGGGCAGGGGAACGCTGGGCACGCCGATCCCCGGGAGGAGACAAGCCCCGGAGAGGGCGGAGGAAGCGGGGGGAGGCAGCTTGGCTGCGGGGGAACCCCTCGCCCCTGAGGGATGCTCCGCCTGTGAGCGCCACAGGGCGGGATCGGGGATCTCGGATAGACAATATCTCTGGAAGGCTTGAAAGGAAAAGCTTACAAGCGGTTATACCAACCGAGAGGGAGAAGCGGCTGCCTCACGTAATTCCCAGAGGAGGGAAGAGGGTGGGTGTCAGCCAAGAGGGAAACCACCTCGGCCACAAGACAGGGGAGTCCTGTCACCTGCAGCGAGGGGGGAATCCGTCAGGGAGGGTCAGAGCAGCCTTGAGGAGCCGGAAAAGCCCCGAACGTGAGGATTCATTTTACAGGTATATCCCGCAGTCACTGGAGTGTTCCTTGCCAAGGTGGATTTTCCTGTGCCATTAAAAAAGTAAACCTGTCAAGTTAGGAACAGTACGTGATTACTGAATCACGTAGTCCTGGTTAAGAAAATTAATTATCCTAATTATGCACTTAGTGAAAGGTTTTGTACATGTTCCTCTCGGCTCTCAGATGTCAGCTCTGCGCTGTGACTGGGTTGTTCAGAGACATTGGTGAACCAGGCTGCTACAAGTGTGATAAATCCTCTCAGTCACTATAGGGAATTTAATTTTATTCAAATTATTTTCTTCACACGAGGCAGATCACTTTTTAAATGAAGCTGATGAGTGCATTTAGCTTGAAGAAACATGCACTTAACATCACCAGCATCAGGACATGTAACAACCCAGATTTGTGCCTGCAACAGCCCTGCCTCTGTGTACATGAGGAAAAAACCTCATGCAATGTTTTGGTATACCGGAGAGCTTTTGATAAACTTTCCTACAGTCGCACTTTACAATTTATCACACAGTGAAGACAAGAGTGGCAATTCCTTTTAACAATTAAAATTTTAAGAGTTTGAAAGGATCCACTCTCAGATTTAGAGGAGTTCATCAGTGGGCATTACTGTCTTGATGCTTGTTCTCAGTACTCGGGGTTTTTTTTGGTAAAAATACTGTGTAACAAATGCATTGAAAAATGTGATTAATCTCCTTAACTTGTCAACACATCAAAAATATCGATTTTATTTTTGCAAACATCTGCAACTTTAGTAAACCATTTCTTTCTTAAGTTCTAGATCTTGGCTTTAAATTTTGTTCGGTGATCCTGCCTTTATCTCAGGTCTGTAATGTATATAGAGCAAATATAAATGTGGCAATGTGTAGATGATAGAATTACTGATTTTTTTATTCTTACACAGTTTGTAAATCATTAAGATACTATTAATGCCTGAAACTTTAATATTTATTTAACTTTCAGGACTGTCTCAGCATATATAGTACTTATTTTTGTGAGCATGAAAAGTACATATTTCGAAAGATTTTTATCTGTATCACCTGATGAAACTGAATGTTACCTGTATGCAAAGCGAATTAAAGCAGAAAGTGATAAAAAAATCAAAGAGAAAGAGGAGCAGCAAAAGCTAGAACAAAGCGTACAATGTGGGAGCAAGTACCAAACATCACCACATGAACGCCTCTATTTATCAGAAGGACAAAACAATGGGGCATTAGAAAAACAGAGTTGTGATACAGCAAGAAAAACTTGTATGAGAGAGTTTTTCAGTTCTAAAGCTTGTAGCAATGAAGGATTAGCATATAGAGTATCAGAAAATGAACTGTTCACCAAAAAATGGAGTCCCGAAAAAAAAGACCAAAGTCCTATTGAAGGTGACATTTCCCTGCACGTACATGGACAGCCTCTTGAAACAGAGCTGCTCAGTATGTCAAGTGCTGCTGACACATGTCAAAATCTACAGGTACTAAACCCAGCCCAAGTACAGCAGAACAACAGTATAGAACAAAATAATAAAAGAAATGAGGATAATGAGTTCAAACAAAATTCTTCAGTTACATCCTTAAACAGACACTTGTTTCAGAGTGAATTGTTAAGTCAAAAGTCTGTCTTCAATAAGAAGTGGCAGCGATACCGGCTTTTTCAAATTCCATTTTTGAGTGGAACAAGTTCTGTGTTTTCATGTGTAGAAAATAAAAAAAGTAAATTTCTGAAAAACGCATGTTCTTCAGAAGATGAAAGTTTTTCCAGTAGTGATAAGGAAACTACTGCAGAAAGAGACAATAAAGAAAAAAATAATTCATTGTATATAATTCCAACATTGAAGCCTTTTAAGAGAATGCAACCACTGGAAATCCCTAATTTTCAGTTTCCTAGGATTTCAAATAAAATAAATAGTAAACAATCATCCACTAACTTTAGGGAGACAGATTGGAAGAATTTTGAAGGCACACTCTCTTTAATGCAATCTAAACAGATACATGGTGTGCAAAAAATGTCTGAGATATGGAAACAAAAAATGAAAAATGATAAAAGCAGTGTGAGAGCTTCAACTGTGGGTTCTGAATTTAAAGAAAAGAATAGCCCACCAATTAACAAACAGGAGCACAGCGCTTTGGCAGAAGGAGAAGTATCTGGAACTTATTTCAGATGCAACAGCACCGACATTGAATGTAATAAAATATTTGCTGAAAATGACTTCAAAGACAAAATTCTGGAGAATTCAGAGGGTGATGATGACCAGAAGTCAAAGACTCACATTTACATTAGCGCTAAAAATGTTCAGAATGAGAAATGTGTCATCTCTAATGATCTTTTGCAGAGAAGAGCGAGGAAGAGCACTAATGAGAATGTGGGAACATTTCATATACAGATGAATATTCCAGTAACAACAGAAACATTAGAGAAAAATAAGTTGAACCTACGCTGTGGTGTGCATGATTCCAATGGGGATATTTGTTTGTATGAAGCAGAATCAAAACTCTCCACAAAGGAAATACTTGATTTCCAAACTTACGAAACAAAAAATATTACATTTAAAAGTAATTGTCCTTGCATTATTGTGCAGGATTTTCCAGATAAAAGAGCAAGTTGCAATATATTTAGCAGGAAGGAAATGTTCAAATTAAAGTTTTCATTTCAAAACATGTTATTTGAATGGGTCAGGACGTGGACTGAGTCTTTCCACGAAGATATGCCCATGTGTCAGGATTACAATGTTACACCTTGGTCTCATTGCCGTGACACATTAAACGAGCAGTGTGATGCTCAAGAGCTGGTAAAGAGCACTATAAATAGGAACCACAGTGATAAAATATGCATGTGTTTGCTGGCTGTTATTTCAAAGCATCTGAAGGTGGAGGTACTAAAGACAATTCTTGCTTCCTTTTTCAGTAGCACAGATACATTATTGACAACTGAGGGAAAGTCTGTGCGAGGAGAGAATCAGTCTTTATGTGTCAGAAAGCAAAATCAGTTAAATTCATGCACAGATTATTCTTTTAGGCAAAACACAGGATTTCTGGAAGAAAATGAAAATTATCCAGGATTTGTAAGTTCTAAATTTGTGGAAAGCATTGATTTTGAGTTACATAATGGATGCCAGAGAAGATGCTTTTCTAGAACTTTAGGTGAAGAAGAGTACACTTTCCTACAAAGAGGAGCCCTCTTTCATAACCAAAAAAGCAGATTATGTAAGGGAAGACATGTCAGGAATCACTACCTCTTATCTAGACTGAGTGAAGGATTTAGCACTGATTTGAGGTCAGTCAGTCACAAAAAAATTATGAAAAAGCAAATTTTACCTGCTAAATGCCTAATCTTGCTTCAAGTCTCTTCTGATTGTTCTTCACTACACGAGATCTATTGCTGCAATATCAGAAAAGTACAGAATCTGATAGGAGCCAATCTTAGATACCAGAGTTACTTTCCTGCTCATTCACAACTGAAATTTGAAAAGGTACATAAGAAAAGTACAAATCAGGAAATATCAGTAACTACTGTAAAACAGGAGAAGAACAACCCAAGCATAAGGCTTAATAGTTCTTTTCATGTAGAATTATTTAAAGCTTTCCCTTTTGTTTTATATGAAAATAAGAAACACAAAACAACTGGATATAGAAATTGCATAACTTCTACAAATGAAGCCACTAATGAAGTAACATGTACCATGAAAAAATATTTGGATAACTCTAGTTATATAAATGCTGATAAAAAAGAATATGTTAATTCAAAAGAGTTACAAATTAATTGTCATAATTTTCTTTCTAAAAAATCTTTTTCTTTTTTTGACACATATGAAAAAATTCCCCTAGCTACTGATTCTGAAGACTTTGACCAGATCCCAGTTGTAAAGCAAGACAGTTCTATCAGAAAAAAGTTTTGTGAAGAAAGTGCAGTCACTGGTTCAAAAGAGATTCAGTGTTTGCCTGTTAAATCAAACGATGTCTTAATTCTATCTGAGCAGCCAAAAGCAACCACAGAAGAATATAATTCTCTCCTGCTACTAGATAGACAAATAAACAAACATGAGAATTGCAAAGACTTAGATACTTGTAGCCCACATCTAGCAAACAAAAAAGGAGATAAACAAAATACTTATTTAAATTCTGAAAATTTATTTCCTAGTTCCTCAAATATTTTTCAGTCTGTCAGTTTGCCATTGGATAGCAGTTCCTTTGTCAACAGAGAAACACGTGAAGATGGGCACTGCAGGAGTTCCTCGAGTGCAGACAAACAAGAGGCGAGTGAAACAACTCCTGCCACGGTACAGTATGCATCCACGGGAAGTCCTGCCATGACAGATACATACTTGCAATTACAGGCTAGAGAAGCAGCCCAGTTTTCTTTACAAGGCCATGAACAGATGAATAAGACGGGCAGTTCAGAGTCAGCAACTTTGAAACAACATCTTGAATATGTAAAAGAACAGGAAGAGAGAAATCATGAACAAATGCTTGTAACTAATGAAAGTCAATGTGAGACTGTAATGAATTACTTGATTATGCCATATTCAGAAGATAAATCTAAAACACTCATTGCTGCAGAAGAGGAATTAAAAATGCCTTTATCCGTAATAAACAATGGATGTCTTGAAAATGTAAAAGATAAGTATTTACCCTTAGAAAATAAAATCACACATGAATTTGAACTAAAGAGAAAATTTGATTTAGTGCTAGAAGAGCTACGTATGTTTCATGAAATTAGCAAAGAAAATGTAAACAATTTATCTAGTTTGGAAACAAACTTGCCCACCAATTACTGGGAATTAAATAACGCTGAGGGAATAGATAAAAACATGGCAAGAGTTTCTCCAAGGAAAATATGTATTTCTTCTCCAATCTGTGGTACCATAAAAGGAAAACACATAACTGACATTAATGAAAGTTCATTACATGAAAAGATATTAAATGTAAATGAAGACCAGAAAATACCTAAGGAGTATTCTGTTTCAAGACTGTCAAGTGAAGAATTGCTGCACTCGCCTGCAGAAGGTAAGCACATGGAATTACTGTGTCTTATGTGATTAAGAAAATTTAAATTTTAGACAATATTTGATTTGCTTTAAAGGTGTATTTCTTAACTCAAATAATTCCATGTTTTCATGGAATTCAAAGTTTGTTGGACAGATGTACATGCCTATGAATAGTCAAATGCAAAAAACTCCACAGTACTGCAGCTACCTGCACACTGTTTTGTAGCAGGTGTAGCTCACAATACAGCTGGTCAGCTCCAGGCTTGTTCAAACCTGTATTAATGCACATTCTGTTTCAGATTATTCATTTTGTCTTTGATTTCATCATAATGAGACCTAAATTCCCCAAAAGAGTCAAAACCACAATGAGATGCACATTCAAATAGAGAAAAAGCCTCAATTAAAACATGATCCAATGTTTACAAAGGAGACAACTGTTTCCTTTCAACTGGTGTCATGGACTCAGATTCGTGGAATAGTTTGGGTTGGAAGGGATATTTATAGGTCATCAAGTTCAACCCCCTGCAATCACCAGGGTCATCTGCAAGTAGATCAGATTGCTCAGAGCCCTGTCCAACCTGATCTTGGATATAACTATATAACTATATAACTATATAAAACTTATATAACTATAGTTATGTTTGTTCAAAGTTTAGATGCTGCTGGTTGTAACACTTTTAAATTTTTTCCCTGGAAAAGCCCAATCCCCATTTCAAACAGGTTGTGGGGGAATCTGATTCACAAACTCTAAGACTCCTACCCCATTTGCTGCATAATCAAGCTGCATTTAATGAGTAGCGGAAGGACACCAAGAAGAAAACCAGTTGAATGCTCTACCTTCTTGTAGAAATAACACAAAAGTGATAAGTAAATTATTCAAACAAAAACTCTTCAAACAGTGTATGTATCAAACTTTGGACCTGAAGTTCAGTTTGCAGAAGTGATGAGTTCTCACGGCTGCAAACAAAATTGGTAAGGTTTATGCTTTGGTCACATTTGGTAGATTATCTGATGAAAACACAGCCATCTCATAATTGGCATCAGAGCTAAATTTCTCAGTGATTTGGCTCTAGATTTATAAAGCGAACATTTCAGGTGGGTTATGAAACTAAGTAGTGTCTGGGAAGAAATTGTTGAAGTGTCAGAAAAACCCCAGAAGGAATTCTGTTCAGTTGAGCTCTAACAGTATAATGTGCTGCAAGTTACACCTGAATGCCTTTGCAGAGGTTGGAAACCTAACAGATACTGGGAAAATGGCTCAGCAAGTGATCAGTTTTCTGCCTAAGCCTGGAATAAGAAGATCCAAGTGGAGCAACTGATATGTCATCAGAGGATTAAAAACTGCATTATTGCATCTAAGCAAAGGAGAACTTCATGAGGTGTAGAAACAGCTTTTTCCAAGCCTCTGAGAATGAGACTTTTTAGCTTTGTTAATATTACCTCTAGCATGCACATACATGTTTTAATCACGTCAACAAGAACCACGAATTAATAACTAGATGAAACGAACTTAGTTATTTGTTTATAGTAATCAAATTAAAAACTTAAATGTTTTGTATTTATGTTTTTGTTTTAACACTATTTAGGTGCAGCCTATAGAAATCCATACACATGGGATCCAGCTTTTTTACCCGGCACACCTTTTAAGGAACAAAGCTATAATTTTCAGAAAGAAGGAGGTAATAGTTATATTATTCTGCAATTTATACCACAAATCCCAGTGCTAATAGACTTATTCCTCAAACATTTGTGTTTGTTTTCTTCCCTTTTTATTTCTATATCTCTATAGAAATTACATTTGGTTTAATTGTAGGTTACTAGAAAAGTGTCCTGTCTTCGGCTTGGTTCACAGAACAAGTCATGCTGATGAGCATTTTTGTTCTTTGGAGAGAAGAAAAGAACTTTAACAACATGGGGATTCCTTTGTTGCTTATTTTGGAGCCATTTGGAACAAACATCTTTGGGCCTTCAATCATTGTGATATAGCCAAGATATACTACAGGGAGAACATGATTCGTTATACTTTTTTTTTCAAGATTTGCAGTTTTGTACACGTTGTGGAATGAAATTCAGAAGGATATTGTGAAGTGATCTTTTAGGATTTCAAAAAGCATATTTTGGCACTTTTTCCAACATATGGAAACAGTAAAACAAGGCATTTGTTTTACTCTGAAATGAAATACTAAAACTTTGTCAAGAAAAGCCTATAAATAAACTTCTGTTTTACTTAGTGAAATCATGTACTGCTATTTTGACTTTTATTCCCCATTGCATCTCTTAAAACTATTGCACAATTTTCTGGTTTCAGAATTCAGAAACTGTTTCCTTCAATCAGGCCATTCTGGGAAATAAAGAAACTGAAATACTCAAACAGTTACAGATGACCTCTTGCATTCTTTTCACCTACATTTTATTGAAGTTATGTCATCTTGTGAAAATATTTCATATACCAAATGCAAAATGTTGCAGAAAATTCTGCTCTACTTCTTTGCTCTTTTTCACTACTCTCTAAGATTTTATACTTTTTTTGTGATGTTGATTCTAGTTTGCGACTTACATAGAAGGTATTGTTATTGCTTAGAGAAATTCAGATTCCAGAATGCTGTATTGTATGTAACACACTAAGGTGGTTGATATTAACAGCTTCTTGAAAGTTTTGTTCAGATGAGATTGAAGCTTGCTGAGTGAAACATTGCTCCTCCTACGACTGAATCTCAATCATTTTCCCTTTCTTCTTTCCCTGCTCTTTTGGGCTTCAGGGCCAAGGGCAAAGGAAATCAGATGTTTTCTCCATTGCCTTTATGTCTGTTTCCTTTACATTGCTTCCTAGTGTTCTCTAAATTCTCATCTGAGTTTCTCCAGAAATGTTTGGGAAGAGACCTTAGCAATGAATCTCTCCTGTTTTTCCCCCATGATTGCTGAGGAATTGTGCAGGTTGTTAGGGCAATGGCGTATTTCTAGGGCATTTTATACCTTATTTCCAGTTTTTTGTCAGAATCAACAGGAACCTAATATTCTTCCAGTAGAAGAATCTGAAAAAATTGAATGTTCCCCTCATCATCCTTCTCAGTTGATAGCAAATAGGAAACTGTTGAGTACTGTGTTTCCTTGAGAAGGTGCATTGGCAGAGACAGTTCTCTTCCATTTACACTGACCGTTGCCGTGGAGGTTATTTTGAAACCAGGTTTTGTCAGGGAAAATACTATGCTTACTGTACTGATAGGAGTTCATGTCAGAAGTTATGCCGACACGTGACTGTCTCCCTCTATTTTTCAGTAGGATTCTGAGCTATCACGTCTTGTCACAGAATCTGTGACTGCTTTGGAAAGGAGATACCTATGTGGGACAAGAAGATTTGTAATCCAGTAGCTTTACAATTTACCGTGACTAACAGCCATGCTTTCCTGGCTATGTATAAACCTACAACACTTGACTGACTTTCAGTGCATGCCGTTCCTCTTGTAGCTGGCTCCCACGAGTCTTAGAAAAGACATAGCAACACTGCTGTCCCATCATCGACTTGAGAACAGAACGTTGGGACTTTTTTCTCATCTCACCATTTAAAATTTGTGTAAAAGACTTAGAAAAATTTTTTCTCTCCCTTTAGTAGGATACCAGCTGAATACCTAAGGCTCTTATACACACACTATTTGATGTCCTGGCTAATTGCTCAGTGCTTAATCATTTTATATAATAATGCAAAATAGAACTGGAAAAGATCTTGAGAAATTTGACCTCTACTTCTTCAAATGAGTCATTGTCCTAATCTCTAGTTAACAAGGTCATGGTCTTGTATTCTGCCCCAGTGAGTATTATTTTATGCAAAACAGAACAACTTCTAAAGGATGACTGATACTACACTGATCACTGCTTCAGATCACTACATGGTGCATACCTTACCTATTGAATGTGGAACAGAAAATAGACATGTCCTATCCCACTTTATGTGAAATGAGTGGCACAGGGCAAGACATCAGACTAATTGTAAGTATTAAAGTGTATCCATCTCAGCATGTCCACTCTGTCCTGAAATGTTAACTTGTATCAAAGCAAGTGCCTTTGCCAGTCTGTTAGGAAAGTTATATAATGCTGAGTTGAGGATTATTCTAATGAAAAGGAATCTGCACATGACCCAGCCATGAGCACTTCCTTTTTAGCCCAAAAGAATCCATTAGATGCTGTGCAGCGGAATGGAGGTGGGATAGGGTGTAGTAAAGGATTGCTTAATTAATATTGGTCTAATTTATCTATCTTGTCAGGATTTAATTCTTGTCTATATCATACAGAATTCTGGGTCTGCTTTCATTTTTTATTCTTTCTTTTAAATATAGGATACTTTCCATCTCGTGACGTCATAAGAGTACAGCCTCTTAAAACATGCAAGGGCCCCATCAGGATTGGGCTGTCAAGAAAGGCTCGGCCGAAGAAGCTTCATCCTTATCTGAAATGACTTCCCGGATTCTTTTACCAGCCTTCACATCTGGGATCACTCTGCTTGAAAACTGTTGAAATGTTTAAATGTTAATTTATTTTTTTTTTTGTACTTTGATCTTTGCGGTTTAAGGGGTTTTTAGATATTAATATTGCAGTATTTGCTAGTGATTTATTTAGGAATACTCCTGTGAATACTTGATAGCAAAGGGACTTATAATGAATGTTTACTAGTAGAAGTTTTAATGGAAGGGTGAATTCCTTTTAAAGTTTATGTAATATTAATAAAATCTGTCATGTATTTTTCATCTATTAAAATAAACAGTTGAAATTTTCTGTCACATCTACACATCCTTAAAATCCTCTGTGTGTTAATATATTTTTAAAACTCAGTAAGTATTTTTAAAGAGATTGTTACAAATGTTTAGAGTGATGTAGAAGAGAATTTCAGGAAGCTGCGTTTAGATTCCTAAAAGGAAGATTATGTTCTAGGCTTCAGAGGTTGTTTTCTCTGAGGTACTTTCAGTTCCATGTACTTGTCCCATTAGACAAAGAGTTGGAAAGGAATAAAGCTATAAATGCTACAGACAGATTGTCTCATTCTGAGGGTACTGATTCCATTGCATACAACATGGAGGCAAAATAACACTACATAAATTCTGGAGACTACATATCTTGAGAAATGGGGACACTTGGGCTGCTCTGAAGCGTGTAGATCTTGGTTAGGGACATCTGCTAATTGTTATTACACTGATATTTTTGTTATAAAGAGTATTTAAGAGAATAAAAGCACAGCAAGAAACAAACCTGACTGAAGTCTGAAAAAAAACTCCTGAAGTGTCAGAACAAGAGTAATCTAATAACAGGTATTCAGAAGAAAGCTTTAAACCCTCTGTGACTGAACAGAGTTTTTTAGAAAGAGCATATTTCAACCTGCAATGGATAAGAGAGTATTCCAGTATGAAAAGTGTTACAGAACAGTGATGGAATGATGATAAACCCAAACAAGAATAATAATACATGGTTGCAGCTGACACAAGGAAATTGAGTAAGCTGAATTGATAGGGAATTTATCTGCAGATAAATTATTCTATAGAATCTCTAGCAACAGTGCAAAGACTAAGTAACTTCACAGTTTAATTTCTTTACCTGCAACATTGAGAATATATCATATGCAATAGTAAGCATATCAGTATGTTTATACTATAAGAATCTAAATAAGAGAAGCAAATTCAGTCCACAATACTGAGAGAAATCAATGAAACAATAAAATCTAGAAAAAGAGTTACAATTTGGTTTGTAGTTCCTTTCGTATGAAATAGTAAGAATGACAGATGAAAATTTGTTTCTAGGAACAGCTGGTTCTAAAATAAGCATTTCTAAACTGATCTCTTGACCACAGATTGTCCAAAAGGTACAGTGAATGGTGTGCACCTTGTTTAAAAATAATTTTCAACAATAAAAGTTGGTAATTTTCCCACTAAAAATTTGATGATGCAGATGTAACACTGTCCACACTAATGGAAAGCATAGTTCTGGACAAGACATTATCCTTCCTTTATCAGTATATCTAATTTATGGAAAAGTTTAAAAGGGCTAAGCAAATGGACAACTAGAACATGTGTTCAGAAGCAGCTCCTAGGAGGGCAGGGCCATTACACAACTCCCTTGGGAGTATACAAATGAGACAGCAGCTGAACAGGAATGGATGGATGGATGGATGGATGGATGGATGGATGGATGGATGGATGGATGGATGGATGGAATGGATGGATGGATGGATGGAATGGATGGATGGAATGAATGGATGGATGGATGGATGGATGGATGGATGGATGGATGGATGGAATGGATGGAATGGATGGATGGATGACTTTGTTGCACCTTCACCATCAGCAGCAGACATCTCTGTCTCAGGGAGGGTCACTTGGCATCACAGGGTGACACTGTGGAGCAGCTCGAGGACCTGTGGATGGTAGCAACCTCTAAATGTCAGCTGAGGGTCAGTAGACAGATGCTGGTTTCTCAGTGCTTTGCAAGAAACATCAACTTAAACCTTTCTGGATCCCAGCGAGAAGAAGCTGATCACAATCCTTTGGCTAAGTGTTGTTTATTGTGTACTGGCACAGAGCAAGGGGAGCTGGTCTATGGGCATTGGTATGCCCCTCTGGAGTTCTGTCCTCACAGCTGGGCAAACAGTTCTCGCGTGCTGCCAGACATGAACTGGCTGTCAGGCACAAAGTCTTGTCAGTAGCTTCTTAAGCTCATGTTTGTAAAAGTTGATGTTTAAAGTAGGAGGATTTCTTACAATATGGGAGTGATACTTCTGTATTTACAATGCATTCTATGAATTCTTTGGGAAAGCTTCTCTCTGTGTCATTTCCCACAGAGAGATATCTTTACTCCATAGAGTCATTTTCCTATACCCTCTTCTGCCATTGGCCTGTGATCATTAATGACATAGGGAATCCAATTAAAACATTGCATTTTGAATAATTGTGGGGCAGCTCTGATGGCCATGGCTTGTAAATAGGTATCTAATTTCTGTCTTAGCACATCTGTGCTCCCACTGGAGCATGGTGATACCAGGTCTCAACCACCTTAAAAAGTCACAACCCACAGAATGGCAAGGACGGCAACCAGAGCATGTGTACCAGCTTCCACACCACAGACTGATCCAAGTTTGCAATGTCCAGGGATCAAGACCTTAAATGCCTACTATGAAGGCTTCATAACTTTGATACCTTGTTAATAGTGTCCAACAGACCCATGAAAATGGCCTTTGTCATTCTGAAATCAGTTACATCAATACAAAGTCATGTATGGAGATGGTGTGACCCCACCAAAGTGTACTTGTAATGAACACTCACATAGATAATTCTGAAACTGAAGAATAAACTGTTCCTTGAAATACTTAGGCAATTTTATTCTGCCTTATAATAAAATTTGGGATGCCTGGAAACTCAGATTAGTCTAAAATCTGCGGGAATTAATACCATGGAAAGATTCTATTAAATGACCTCAGCATTGTTTATACAGCAAATCATCCTTCCACTGAAGAACATTTTTGCCTATTTTTAAATGAATGAACCCACCTGTTTTTAAAATATATCTCTTTTTCTGATGGTTGTATAAGAAAATACTACAATGCTCTTGTCTGCAGAAGACAGAGGTACACAGACTACTTTTTCAGGACAAGAGATAAAGCCTTAATTCGCTGAATTCATACTCAGTAGCAAACTTCCTTGTCTTTAATGTGTTTGTGCAAGAATGTCCCCAAATATCCTGGAAAAGATACTGGAAAATACCCAAACACAAAAAAACCAGACAATAAGTCAAACAAAATAACAAAAATTGGGCCATGCAGAGAAGTAGAATAGTCCAGCTGAGATTTTATGTAAACTTTATGTCTGACTGCTCATTCAGCTGGAGACAACTACTAACAATACGCCCTCATCTTAAATAACAGAGGAAGGGCTGGCACTGGGAATGCTGTCTGGCCTTCTGCCAGCCTCATCTTCCCCAGCCACTGTCATCTGGAAAAGCTCAGGTACCTCGTTCTGCTGGGGAGCAGTGCAAGAGCACTCAGCTGTGCAGAGCAGCAATGGAAGCTGGCGCCATTCCATGAACTTCGGGAGTTGCACAGGAAAATGCCAAGCAAAGATGCCGCCATATGTCTTTGCATAGCTGATTGAAGCAATGTGTATAGATTCTGAATTTTTCCATTGCAGACGTGGTATCTGGTGATGGTTTTTGAGTTAGCTAAGCTTGCTAATGCTGATTGTAACAGAAATGCAGATGTTAAGTGTCATAATACTTTAATAATTATGCAGAAAAGCTTAAATATAATTTCTGAATCATTTTATATCAGCTGCTAGAACAATAGATATAGCTTGGGCTTGTTTAATACAAAAGGATTCAATTATAGCCTACTGAAAGCCTTGAATTCTATTATATCTACCAATACATGCGATTTTTTAATAAATAGTAATTGAATGAATTTTTTTTGTCTGCCTTTCGAATTACTGAATGCAAAGCTAAAACTGCTCTTCTCAGTGTATTTTGGATAAATGTGGGCAATTAATGAGTGAACATATGCAAGATTGTTAAAATCCAGTTTAATAACTGCATTTTTATATAGAAGTATAGCTGTTTTCTCTATCAGAAAATTGAATTGAAACAGGTAATGAACTCCTGTTACTTTTTCTACTGTTGGAAGATAGTTTCCAAACCAAAATAGATGACAAATTTCAGGGAAGGCTTTGGAGAAAGGGTTCAAATGACTGTATCTATCAAAAGATTCTGCATTAAGGAAGAGAGTGCCAAGGCATTTTGTGAATATACTTTACCAAGAAGTTTCATGTGGTTAGGAAAGAGTTCTACTTTCGGTCTTACAGTTCACATTCAGTTTGGATTTTAATTCTCTGCTCCCAGCATGGACATCCCATTATGTTATTCCCGCACACCTCTGGAGAACATACCAGCTGCTGTCCCCTAGCCAAGCCACTGAGGTCACTTTACCTGCTGTGTTCCTGCTGAGCCAGAGGTAGAGCATTTCTAAACAAAGTGTTGGGTAAACTAGAAGTATCTTGTAAAAATATCTGGGAAAATGAAAAGTTAATTTTGCTCAAAATTATTTTTGTCAATAATGGTTCATGTGAAAATATAAATAAGGGCACTGGCTTCAAATTTGTCCATTGACAGCCTGTGTGGTAGATGAAAGGCTGATAGTTGTCTTTATGAACCACAGCAATTTAACAAGTTATGTTTAATTTAATGAGAAAAATTAGTTTATCATGATCTTACAAGGTAATAAAAATAAAGAGATTATTATTTTATTAAATATATGCTATCATTTGGTATTTGGTCTGAGTCAGTGCTACCATAAAAGCGTGTCCTCCATTATTTAAAATTTTCCCACTACAAGGTCCCTTCAATTATGAAAATATTTTTAGTTAGGAGCTATAGTGAAAATTCAATATAAATTATATTCAGTGTATACACTAAGAAAGATGCATAGAATAATCCTCTGTTAAAGCACTTTCTGTCAAAGCTTAAATATGCAAAAATACGCAAAGCTTAACAAACAAATGCTGAAAATGAGTGCATCAGCTTGGAGATATATGCATATATATATAAATATATAAATATATAAATATATAAATATATATACATATGCACATGTATAACCTACCATGTTTAAAGTTTAATCACAATATATATTCTTGTTACCAGTGACATTTTGTAGCATGTTACTCAACATACTGGCAATGATAGACTTCAGAAATCATAACAGAGGTTATGGCTGTGTGTGGAGAGATGGGAAAAAGAGTGAATTGACTTGGGAAACCCCAGCCAATCAAGTAGGGTAGGCCCTCAGGCGACCTGAATTGCCTTTGGGACACAACTGTCCTCCTCCATTGATCAGTGAGGAGACTTAGGGGAAGCTTTGCCACAGTCAGTGTTCTCTACAGAGCGCAAGGGTTGAAAAATCCTTTTTATCTGTTACTTGGAGCTAAGGGTGGAAGAGTTAGCTGTTTAAAGGGCTCTCTAGCATTGAAATTCTGTTATTCTTAGGTTTGTATTCAAGCAGCATTGAGGATCTCTGCTCACAACTCACTGTTCACTGCAAAATCTTGCAACAAAGACTTGGATTCTGTCCCAGAGGTTTTGCAATTCACTTTTTTCAGTCTGTAAATGGACCTTTAGTTATAGCTTGTTACTATGATATTTAAAGGAGGCAAAATGAAAAAAATGGTTTTTAAAGAGAGCAATCTTTAGTTTATTTCTACATGGTAGATAAAGGAATCTTTCAATTTCAAAATATTTCTGCTTATTTGGAGGAGGATGTTGATAGATTCTTGAGTGAAGGGATAGATTACATGTATGCAACAAACAGGGAACTGTTCGTGGCAAAGGCAGTGTCCTATAGATAGTCTGGAGATGGATTTTGAGTTCGATTCTTCTGATCCATTCCAAACATCCTCCCACTTCTTGAAGAAAATGTTTTCTTGAGAAAATGAATAATGCTTTATGTGCCACTTGGGCCTTATCCTACATATCAGCTTGTTCTTCTTTGTGCCTCACTTTTTTCCCTCTCCTTAACTTCTTTTATGCTGGAATTTCTTGAAGTTCTGCTGCTACGGTAGAAAGCGAATAGAGCTGGACTTTCCACAATCAGCCTGGTTCCAGCAAAACTCACCTGCTTGTGCTTGCCAAAGTTGTGAACTTTTCTTGTGCCACAGGCGTACACTATACCTGAGCAGCTGTCACGAACTTCTGGTCTTGTCCAATATTTTCACTGTGACAGAGGTTCTTTGGCCATGGAAGGGTGTGGAATGGTCTCACTGTGCTTCCCTCACCACATTTCTGTCAGCCTGTGTTAACAGTGGTGGTGCTGCGTCACCCAACTTTGACATGGCAGGCAGGAATGGTTTTAAAAAACAGTAGTGTTAGAAATCTTCATTTCCCAGGGACCTGTGGAGTGTGATGATCATGGGAACTTGAACAAGACATTGATTTTGGAGCTATAGTCATAAGGAGAGCGCTGTGAGAATTAAAATATAACTTTGCTTTTGCTTCCTATGAAGTGTTTGTGAATATTTCGGTGCTTATTTTCTTTTTTGAGTGTATATTTCTGTTTTACATGTATATTTTATTATTTGTTTTTAAAAATCCCTGTCATTATCAATATATATGTAAAAAAACCTTTTGCAATGGAGGAAAGCTGTAGAAAGATATGTTTTGACATATTTTCAGAAGAGGATCTTTTTTAAAAGATGGTGAAAGCTTGAATTATTCTTCCATGCCACACTACACTGCTCTTCTTTTATCCCATAGATTTAGTATGTTGTTGGTTGAAAATAATTATAGGGTACAAAGACTGGAGCCACAAGAAATGAACATTTGAAAAAAATTTCAAGACTGTTCACAAAACTGAAAACACAGTGCATGACATGCTCATCCTTGTGAAAATTCTTCCTTTGTAAGTGCTGCCAAGGTCAATGTCAGCTTGAATTCTTTAATGCATACTGTAAGTGCAAGCCATGCAGATTAGATCTGCTCAGAGCTATTCCTATTTCTTCATCCAGCTTTTAAAAATACGTGTTTGAGCTCTTCTATTAAAAAAATTTCCATTAAAAAAATCAGCAGTCTAAGCTTATATCAGGTTTTTCATTATATTCATTCTCCACCTACTTTTCATTTTGCCCCAGAAATATATATAAACAAGCTTCCATCTGTGCACTGCTGAATGTGTTTTCATGTTCAATAACAACGGCATAATGTATTTCCTGCATTTTGTAGATAAGTTAATGAAATTAGATTATGCAGGGAATAAAAATAGTTCAATGTTAGGACTCATTATGGGAATGTTAACATTTACTAAAATGCTGAACTAATAATATTGAACACTGAATTGTATTTTAATTGCTTTTATCTCTAGAATGAATCTTTACTTGCATGAACTATGTTATTAAAGGCACAAAGTAATTCCAAGTACAGCAATATTTCTTGCAGTCCCACTTATTTTATTAAAACTCCTATTTTTCTGAATCTTCCAAGGAAAGAGGGGGAGGAAAATGATGGAGAAAGAGAGTGAAAATAATCCCTCTTTGATATGATTTCTTAAACTATGAAGCCAAATGTGAGGTTGTTTGGCTATTAAAAGATTTTATGGCCAAATCTTGTACTATTTTTTTGTATCAAGCTGTTTTTCTCTAGCAACAAAAATATTGGGAAAAAGTCTAAATCAGCCTAATTCCTAGAGATCCTTAGGAGATTCCTTAGATATTCCTAGGTCCTTATGGATTCCTGGAGATACTTGTCTATATAACAGGGAGGTGTCCCATGCTTCCCGGACAGTCGCAAACAGGAGTCGTAGGAGTCTGTCAGTGTTTGCACTAGAATCTGTACAGAGTCATTCGTGGCTTTGCCTTTGGCAGTCTCTTCCAAAGAGCTCAGGAATGTCTCTGTAACAGCAGATGGACGTTTTTGGACAACACTGATGTAGAAATCTGTCATAAATATTTACAATTTGTTCAGTAAACTTGCAGTATCAGAGGTTTTCTATCATCATCAATTATTCTGGACTACCAAAGGTGATACTTGGCTTTCCAGTTGATATTGTTTCACTGGAACTAAGACATCTGCAATTCAGGCAGGTGATGACCTTACAAATATTCCCCTTGATTGCCGTGTTAGTAAGCAGCTCGCTGTCTTCTGGCTTTACTTTGGAAAAAAAAAACAGTGTGTTTTTGAAAGTTTAAACTACTATTTTCTTCTGTTTCCTGCTCACTCATCTATCCTTGCTGAGCTCATTGCTGCTGCTGGGCTGCTACTGGCTTGTCAAGCTGACCCTGCCATTGCCTGTTGACATTGCCAGGCTGTCTGTTCGTGGCACTGACTTTGGATCCATGGCAGGATGCTGGATCTGTTGCTCCCACACTTGTCCCCCTCTGTACTGTTGCAGTTCTTACAGTGCTTCTGTGAGTTACTGACAGTTTATGTCATACTGGTTCCTTATAGGAAAAACGATCTGTCTTAAGACTGTGCAATAGGTTATTTTTTGATTGGTGGCTGAGCCAAACTTCAAAAATATTGCTTGAATTGGAGAGAGTTTTATTGTTGGCTTTTTGGTGGGTTTTTTTAAGATTTTCTTTTTGTAGTAGATTTATTTATTTTTAAAATTTATTTTATTTAGATTTATTTTATTTTATTTTCTCATAGCAATGAAAGACTGAAAAACAGTCACTGTGGATCAAGGAAACATTTAATGTAATGTCAAACTTAACATTTTTTTTCCAGTGGAGATTGTGCTAACAAAAGTAAACAATAGAAGTATGGCACTAAAAGTTAAGCACCAGTTTCAAAACTGGCCAGGAATATTGCCCTCAGTGAGTAGTCAGGACATTCACACAAAATGTGTGGGGTTTACATTCAAATCCTCTCTCCAGAAACGTCACTTCTTCACCTTCTGCCTGCCTGATGCATGTTGTAGATGTCACATTGCGTAGCTGTAGCTTTACTCAGTCCTTCGACTGCAGACATCCTGCTTGGTGTAATTATTTTAATAGGAACTGACAGCTGCTTGTTCTACCTTCTCAATAAGAGTGTGTGTAACCTGTTACACCATTCTCAACTAATGAATTCTCCTCCCTCGTGAATATTTGCACAAGATGAAAGAGCTTCAGAAGAAGAAACAGGAACCACTTATGCGAGAAAGCGTTACAGCCACTGCAGTGGTCACATACCTTGTTCTGAGATACTGTTTCTGAGATCCCTATTATTAAGTGCACACCGTGAAACTGCTGTTATCTCCACGTGACCCTGTTGAAAGTAATTCCAAACAGTTTTGTTTGTAATAAAGAAGTTTTTACATTCCTGTGCCACTGAGTTCTAAACTGTACAGAGTACAGTGACCCCTGGAGCAGGAGCTGTGCATGTACCAAGAGACTTTGTTCTCCATCTTGATCTCAGGTTAGCATCAGTTCTTGAAGGAGGGTTAGTTTCTGAGATGGTATTAGTAATGAGTTGTGACTCCTGAATAGAAAATTGGCAGTCCTTACTGACTGTTTGATCACTTCAGTCCTCAGACAACTGTAAGCTGAAGTATGTTAAACGAAGTACTCAGTCTCAGTTTCACTGAAATCCACTCCACAGGGAAATCAAATCCAGGTATATCTGCTAAGAAAAGTTATGATTTTGGTGTCGTAATGGTATATAACCTTTTGAAGAGCTTGCAGTAGGTTCTCAACTAATGAGAGTCTCCAAAAATTTCTCCTTTTTTCAGTCTGATAATACAAAAAATGAATAAAAACTCTCAGGCTTAGCTATAACTAAGCTGGGGATGTTACTCCAAGCCATGCCATTTCTGCTCACTGTCATGATGTTCTGATATTTGCTGCTTGAGGTTATTTGCCCAAACTACTTCTTTTGACAGCCCAAGCTGTGGGATAAATCTGGGTCCAATCCATTTTCACAGGCAACGCTTTTTCACTGCTCAAACTACAGCTTTCTTCCAGCATCACCTCACCCATTCAAATCGTGAGACTAAGGTGACCGAGGGTCATTCAAACAAATCCCATTATGAAGCATTATTTTTCCTTTCAGTGACAGGAAAAAAACTTAGTGTTGAAAGGTAAGTCCTCTAGTCATGAGTGTTTCGAAGCAGAAGTGCAGCTCTCCTCTAAGCTGCCCCTCTCACGAGCTGAGCTGTCTAAAAAAGAAAGGGTCCTCTTTTTTATATTTAGTGCAGCAATATCAGGTGATAAACCACAGCATTTGGGATTATATCCCTCTATGAAATCATACTAACTGAGTCTATTCGAAGCTTTCTCCCTCACACTGCCTTAATATTTAATTAATTTAGAAAATTGTCTTCAACTTTTCTTCTCCTTTCCTTGTATTTCTTACTCCACGTTATCATGTTTTGTCCAGAAGGATGTTATCTTTTCATTTCACTTCTACTGAAACATTTTTAAACTTTTTTTTTAGTCTTTTGCCGGTATCAAATGCTTTTTTATCCACAGTTGAAAGCTGTACTGAATTTGAACTGGTCTGTAAGAAACTGCTGAAATTATAATTTGTTTATTATCAGGCGGAATGTCATGTCTCAGACCATTCTTTTTGTTATGAAGACTGGGATTAAAGTGATCTGATTGTCAAGATCCCTACTGTCAATCTTATCAACAACTTGTAGACTTTTCTGTCAATTTCTCAGTTTAGTAAACCAGTTTTGGGAGAGCTGCCAGGCTATGATTCAGGTAAAAGTGGCAGCAACTGCAGTTCCTGCAGCACTTCCTAGCTATGCTGTAATGTCTTGATAAGCACTTTCATAGTCTGGACCCTTCCTTAGAAACTGAGGGAGATGGACTGGTTTATTTATTCTCTTATTTATTTGTCATGTAGAGCATATGTTTGTGCTAATTTCCTGAATCTAAGAATCTGTTCCTGAATCTAAGAAAGTGTTCTTTTCTATAAGGACAAGGAATTAATGATGTCCATTTAACAATCTCCAAGACAGAGACAGTGGTTATGTGCACTGATGTCCTCAGTCCCCCACTGAAGCAGGCTGAGGTAGATAATTCTGGACTTTGCCCCTGCAGTACTGGCACCCTCTGAGGCCCCGTTCAGAATGATGATCATCCTTTCTTGGGGATAAACACAACACAGTATGATAGTGATGCATTTACATAACATTATCTCAGGAACCCACACCAAGGCAAACTTACAGAATATACACTCTTGTGTTTCTTAGGGTGCTGAATTCCCTGTATTATTATCTGTTTCCTCATATCAGTTACAGGACTGCTGCCATGAATAATGATGCTGTATGAAAATTATGAGTAAGAAGACGATGAGATTATTCAATAGAGAGCTGTGAATCCTGCAAGCAATCTGAAAAAAAGAAAGGGGGCAAAATAAATATCAGGCAAATATGATTTAAAAACACAGGCTCTTATTAATCTTTCCTGAAGAGTAAAAGTCAAGATATTTGCACAAACTTCCAAAAAATATGTGCTTTCTGTGAGTGTACTGTTTGGCTGAAGAGAACAGTGTGCTGTGCTGCCTGAGCATCAGGCTGTGCTTCCCGACCGAGAGCAGATGTGAAGCTGCTTATGCTGTTTGGAATCTTTTTTTGCATAACACTGAAACCCAGCAAAACAGAGGAATATTCTGCAACTTTTCATCTGTTCATAGATCTGCACTCTTCACAGATCTGCAATCTGCAGATGTTAGCCACATGAAACCACATGTTTAGAATAAGAGCATAATAGTATTGAGAAGATGAAGGTAGCTGGTATGATCCAGCAGGTTATTTTACCAAAATTTTCACCTGACATGTCATAAAGTATTCTTGAATTTAAGATGAAAATATCTTTTTTTTTTTTCCAATTTCATGTAGATTCATGAGTGGCTTGCATACTGTTTTACAGTAGATTAAAAAGCTTGTTTTTGTTTTCAGCTATAATACTCTAATGTAATCTACTTGATATGAATAAATTCAGTTTTGATCCTCCAAAGTAATATAGAGGTTGAGAACCTGAAATTGTTCTGAGAGGATATAAAGATACACAAGCAAATGCCATGAAAAAGGATCTTATCAGTACAGTCAGTATAAATCATTATTTTGTCTGGAGTACTACAATGAATCCACTGTTTTTAAACCCTTAGCAATTCCAGCACGTTTTTTGCAAAAAGGCTGTTAAATCTTACACTTTCTCCATGTAGTGTAGGCAAATTTATTCCAATTTTAAAGATTTTTTTTCTGAAATAAACAAAATAAACCAACCAGAAAGTTTGTTTTTTGCTAGCACAGGAACACAACTCGTTGAGGTGTTAATCTACCAAATTCTTTGGCATCGTTTGACCTTTCTGTAACCATTTAAGCATGTTTTAAATGCTGCTTCTTGATTCAGCAACTAATTGAGCTATTCCTTCCCAATTCTGATTGATGATATCAATTGACTTCTCAAGACCTCTTGAAGGCGGTAGGACACCACTAATTTAATCTGTGTGCTTTGGATCAGTCCTGAAGTTTAATCAGAATAACTGATGTCTCTTTCTAGACATCTTGCTCTTCATTGTCACTAATTTTGTAACAGAGTGAAATCAGCATTATCTGCAATTAAACTATAAACTCTTAATTCTTCTTGTAATTAAAACATAAAAAATATATAATGAAAACTTTACATTAATTATTAATGATAATTTCTACTTAAACGACAAAATCATCTAATTATACCTTGAGTGGAAAATTATTTGGGGATACTATGATTTTGGTTTTTTGAGTGAAAAAATGAAACTAGTATTAGAAAGTATAAAGATCTCAGGGTAAAACATTTGTAAACCAAACCTAATGCAAATCTATATTGGGGTTTGAATGAAATATTTTTAATCTCTCTTAAGTCTATTCCAATTTGAAACTCCCAGTTTATCATGATCTGAAACAAAAAACCCACTATAATGTTAACATTAAATGTATATTTGTGCTCTTACTCTAAAATGTAGCAAATAGGTTTATTAGGTAACTAGGAAGTAGTTTTCCAGTGGCCAAAATACCGTTTTAAGTAAGTTCTTCTCATTAAATTACTTTTGTGCTGGAGATTCATTAATATTCATTCCCCAAAATCTTGCAAAGGTCAGCCAAAAGGTAGTTGTGTCAGGACTGAATACCTTTCCTTGGAACTTTCTGTGCATATTAAAGCCACTTTTTTTATTCTCCTCCTGCAAAACTAATTTGCAGTAGGATTCACTGGCTCTGTCGGATCTCTCTTACTTCAATACAACCTTTTAGAAGTTGTATCTTCTGCAGACACACATATGTATTCCCACCAGAGGGTTGTAAATTTACATTGCTGTGAGGAATTACCAGCACCCCTGGAGAGCAGCCTGCTGTGAGCTGCAGAGCAGAGCACCACGCAGCAGCTGGAGGCAGCAAGGAATCCCACTGTGTCACGGAGAAACTCCAGTGGAGCTGGGCAAAATTTTCCAAGCACCAAATTGGTGCTTGGCCAGGAGACTGCAGCAAACCCTTTACTTTTAAAGGAGTAGCACTTGAGCATTAAGGAATTAATGAATGAACCAAAGAATTGAAGAGCATTAGGAAAGAGAGTTGTGCTGACTTCACGTTTCAGCCAAAAAGTGAAACCTCTGCACACAAACGGCACATCAGCATTATATAACAAGGAATGGCTTCAACTCAGGCTCAAAATAAGAGTAAATTGTCATTTATTGTGAACGACTAGCTGCTTTTAAACTTGTCTTAAAAGTTCAAGTTGAACACTAGGGGACAATTAAGGATTGCTAACTCAAGCTTGTGCATCATCACTATTTCAACCCAAGAGCAACGGATAGTATTTTATTTTTTGTTGGAGTTTTGTCCTAGGCATAATTTATAATCTGCTCTGGTATTATGGCAGTATCTGAGCAACAAGGGGAGACCCCAGCTCACCTTTGTGTGGCTCTCACCCTCAAGAGGAGCTCACTAGACAGGTGAGATTGCTCTTTCCTGGGAAGATAGTGAGGGTTCGTGGACGGGAAAAACTTCTGAAGGGAAGGGAGGAAGCGCCAAAGATGGCACCAGGAGCAATTCTGCCACAGGAGGGGAAGATGGGAGATTCCTTAGTGGAGCAGGCACATGATCGGGCTTCAAGGTGCTGGCAGGGAGATTTTCCTAAGACTGCACAGGGCTTTGTCATGCCAAATACACTGAAAACAAGGATAGGAAAGACAAAAAGAACACGAGAATAATTTGCCATTATTTTAATCACTCTCACTGAGCAAACTCCTGTCCTGCACCTAAAAAGTGATTTTGTGATAATTTTCGTTTGACTCAAACAGCATCTGAGATTCAGAGCTTCTTGATATCTTTAGTGGCTGACTTGACGCTCACAAATCAGCTTATTCAGACTTACCCTTTTTCCGTGAGTGCTGTGGAATTGCTAACCAAGCTACTCAAATGCCAGGAGCTTCCAGCTGAACTGGCAATGATTCCTGAAATCTCATTGTGCCACATGGAAACTGGGTGCTGCTGAATCTGTTCTCTCTCATAATGAAAGACATTTAAGACAGGTAAGTAAAAGGATTTGCAACTAGCAGTTACACAGAATCATTGCATTCTTTTGTCAAAACTCTTTTATTTGGGCTTGCAAACACCCTGGTCAAATATTAAAACTCCCCCCAAAAGAGAATTAGTTAATCTTTTCTTCAGAGAAAAATCTAATTTCCTGTCAAATATTACATCAGAACAGACCCAAAACAGTTATGACGCCAAGCAAAACCACCTAGAGCTGGCGAGAAAAAGCTGAAAACAAGGGTACCTCTTAGGTCTTGGTCCTCTTTTTTGGTTTCAGATGTCTCACGTGGCTTTACAGACCACCCTTGTCCTTTTTGTTCCGTGTCTGGGAAGAGCTGATCACAGTTTTTTTCTGGAATCAGCTGTGCAGCAAATATTTCATCTACACAAAGTAGGCAGCAGGGCCGAGGGAGGAAAGGTGCAGCTCTCGACCGCTGTCATGGTACATTGACAGGATCGCGGAGACCAACTCTCACCTTCCTCCCAGCTCAAACAGTGCATGTTGGAATGTGATCCCACATAGCTTTGCATATATACACCTGCATAAATACAGAACTGAGGTAATGAGAATATTCCCATTTGTTTTTTTGCCTTAGATTTAAACTAGCTTTTCTCATCTCACTTGATAATACCGTAACAGTGAGGATTTCCCAGCCTTGAGTAGCTCCTTTTTATGTGTAAGAAGACAGCTCCCTCTTAGAGCTCACTGGGCCAGAAAAAAAAGGTTTATAATGGTTATTTTTATTTTTAAAATAATTTGACTTGAAGGCACTCAACTCAAAGTGACCCATTGATGGTTTTGGGTCTAGTTTTTATTCCTAGAATTGATTAATGTTTAATTAAAAAATACACAAATAGTTGTCAGGTAGTTAACCAGGACAAAAGTCTGCTTTCAAGGGAATCCCCAAGACGTAATTTTACTTTATGTTATTAACACTGTGGTCTATAGAAATTTGAGTGGGTTTCTTGTGGTGAGACTGTTTCAGTAGGGAAGACTAGGATATCATCCTCCGTCCTCATTCTACCTTCAGGAATAGCTCCCTGTTGTGGTTAGGAGATGGAGATTTGACCTCTTAAGACTGAAAAGAGAATTCATCCCACTTCAAACAGAAATAGCAGTGTAAAAGGTAGATAGTACTGTAACAAATGTGTCCTGCAGGGTGTTTGCTTCTGTCAGCATCCGATATGGTCTGAGTAACTTTGCAGATCTAATCCCAGAGGCCCCTCAGGGAGATGTGTGTTCATTCTGAGACCTTGGGCCTGAGCTGATATCCACTTACTCACAGCAGTGTGGCTTGACATGCATTGAGGTACTTTTTTTAGCACTTAGAGAGAAAAAGAAGAAAAAAAAGAAAGAAAAGATATTAGATTTAGCCAGCTGCATAAAGTGGATTTTGAAAAGTGCATTCTGCCCCATATATCTGACATGAGTCAGGTGCTAGACGCATTGAGAGCGGCAGAGATTTTTGTGGTCACTTAAGAGTTAGATGTATCTGAAAAAAAATGCATTTTGCACGGTCTGCTGGGAAAGAAAATTAAAATGTATGTGTCTGCTTTTAGGGAAAGAAATAGGCTGATCAGTCTGATTCGGTCTCACATGCTGAGAGACATCATACTTCCCACATTGCTCATTCTTTCAAGGATAAAAAGCATCTAAAATTAAGACTGTGAATAAATGAAACTGTTCTTTTGAGTGTAATTCAAGGTAAAGCAGATGTCCAGCACAAGTATATATAGTACCTCCACCTTGAGAATAATTTGGCTGAGTTTTTAAAAGAGGCTTTGCTATAGCTGTTATCAGCGGTTTTCCTAATTGAAGATATGAGCAGTTGCAGCAGACCCACAAGAAAATTGCTAAAGCCAATCTGATCAAAAGGCTGAAAGCGCTAACATTTTAAACAGCAGACTAATTGAAATGCAGACTTCATCAATGCTAGGCATGGCTTATCATATTAATAAACTGTTTCATGTGAAACTGGGTAAGAAGGATAACAAAAACTGAGGCAACAACAAAAATACAAAAAAGAAGAAGAATAATGTGTTTTCTGATATTACTGCTGATATGAAAGTTGTTCTTCCTGTATTCATGTGTGTAGAGAGGTTATGACAAATATTTTGCAGGGCGTGGGTGACATTTGTCTAATTTGTACTGGAAACTAAGGCAAACCAATCCACCAGCACCAGCTAAAATCAATAAGATCTACAGCAATCATCTGCAATGCAGAGGATACAGAGGTGTGCATTTAAAAGCAGCTGGGGGTAAAGCAAATTATACACTGATGCCTGGATACAGACCTAAAAAGGAAGAAAAACCCCAACATAAACCCCCATGTAGGCCACAGCTGTCCTCAGAGTGTACACATTTTCAACGTGTAGCAGATAGCAGTGACCAAGTGTCACTCCAGGAACAGTGGCATAAGAATTAGCAGCTATTAAACAAGCTTTGGATAGCAACGAGTAGTTCTAAATGAAGTCATCATGTTATCTTGCTTCTCCTCCAGTTAATGTGTAAAGGGGTAATTTAAAAGTAAGATCCCACTCTACGTGTTATAATTGAGTTTTATTTTATCTGTTTCACATTCTTACTAGGGAGAATTAAAAATGAAACATGTACTGAACTCCCGTTTGTCTCAGGGCCCATCACTGCAGTGAGGAATTCCTTCTGTGAACTGAAATCCAACAATTTAGCATCATACATCATGCTGATATAAGGCAGATTCTTTTACCTGAAGGACACTGTAATGATACACTCACTTTCTGTAGTTAAAGTTGCAAATTATTTCTATTTGAGCCTGGGTTTTAATCTTGCCATTTAAAATGACCAAAACGAAATTAATTCTGCAATTGATATATTTGTTTGTTCTAGAAAATTAAAAGCTTGGTGAGAAGCTGATAAGCAAATGCTGTTGGTAAGATATGTCAGTTTTAATAAACTTCCATCAGTGAACTTCTGACTTCCTTCTTTAATGATCATTGTCTCAAAAGTTTCTGGGCTATAGTGGCACCAAACGTCGTTAATTTTTATTGATCTCAGAATTCAAAGTGAAACTTCTGAGTATTTTAATATTGTAAAGTGGTTACTACTTAAATCATCCTAAACATATTTGGAGAATGTAAATGAATTTTATGGCGTACGGAATTTAAGTTACCCTTTCTTTATGGAATCTGCAGATTTACTATAACATTTTATGCCTGACATGAAAGAAGAGAGGCTGAACTAAGGTACTTCTCGTATAGCACTTATTAATGTTCTTATTAAGTGTCCAATTCATGTCTAGGAATTCACAAGTATTAAATTCCTAGGACCCCTGCCACAGAACTGGAGACGTGTCCAAGGAATGTTCCAGGTAAGAACACCATGGTAAGAAAATCAGACGTAGGCTGCACTGAAGTGGTAGGGCTGCCCACAGATGATAGAAGTCAGATAAAACTATCTTATTCATCATCATTCAGATGATGCCACTACTGTCAAGTTTTAAGAAAAATAAATAAAAATCAGGCTGTTATCTTGGTCTGACTTTTTGGCCCATACCACTGTCGGCTTAGTTGTGAGCTGTGAGTGATAGCTCCTACCTCTTCTGAGCAAAGTTTTCATATTCTTATTTTGGGGACTTCTGTTGAGTACTTAGGAGCTGGAGAACTGCAGATTAAGCTAGAAGCTACTTAGATTCAGAACAACTCTTCAGATATCTAATCTTATTTCTGGTATGATTAAGGTATATATTTTTTTTTCATTGTCTCAAAACTAGTCAGAAACCTCACTCTTCAATCCAGGCAAACAACATCTTTGTATATGTCAAAATATTTAAGCCACAGATTCCTTGTTCCTGTATGTTTTCACTGCACATTTGCTGGAATCTCTCATATTTATTTAGATTATGGGATTGCATATGAATTATTTTGACTTCATTCTCTTAAACTATTGCCATTCTTACAGACTGTGATCATCCCCGAAAATAATAAGAGAAAAAGATGAATGTGTAGCAAAAATTGTTAGTGCAGAAAGTTTAACTGAATATTTCTAAACTTTCCAGGAGTTAGGATATTTAGATGGAGCTTGATTCTGGCTTCAAGTCCATGTCAAGAACAAATGCAAAAGCCTTTATGAAATACAGGACAATTCAGACGTATCTATTTAATGAACATCAACAAGTATACAGAAATCCCTCTGCCCATGTGTTAATTGAATATTGAAAGTCAAAAAGGAAAATTTTCCCATTTTACTAAACAATTGTTTCCACAAATTCAGAGATTTAGTAAGTCTACCCAGCAAAACTTCAGATTGATATTTTAATTTTTATTCTCATTGAGCTGAGTACTTTGGAGCTCTGGCTTCCAGATACATTTATGGAAGGTACTACCATGCACCAAAGCAATAGTAGTGTAGTAATTACTAGTGTAGTAATGTGGCAATGCTTAAGATCACAAATTACTTGGCATCCTGTAAAAGTTCAGTGACATATTTCAGGCACGTATTATGTTATTTAACTGTTAGACTTGAAATGCCTGGCACTAGACTTCAAGACTGCTGCAAGTAATAGCACAGGCAGGCCTCTCCAATTTGGCTCTGCTTAGTAAGTGATCCAGAAGGCCCTTTTAAAAAGATATTTTAAGCCCATTTAAAATCAATAGACCAAATGGCTTCTAGGATCACTACTGACTTCATTGAGCTCAGCCATTGTATCACTACTATTCTGGTGCCAAAAAGATAAGCAGAATTACATTACTCCTTCTTTTTACTGGTCTGAAAAGCGAGTCAGAGCAAGAGTGCCTCACTTTCCTCAGCTGACTGCAGGAATACTTTCTAATTTAGTTAATGTAACAAAAATACCTTTGTAAATGCAAAAAAATTTTGTACAGACAATGACTGCTGTGAGTGTACTTTGAGTATTTATCTAGGTAAATTTGAAAGAAGTGTTCTGAGGGAGACAGGTGCACTTCTTACTTAGTGGCAGGATGCTGGGTCTGGGAGGAGCTCTTTGCACCCGTATTGCCAGGCTGTACATGCAGGGTTTTGTATTCAGCTGCCAAGAGATTTTCACATTTCACTGCCTGGTTCAAAAAGAAGCTGTTAACAAAGGTGAATTCCAACCAGGTGTAAGTTATCAGAGAAAGGTTTGAGCAATTACAGGTGGGAATTCATTAGAGAAATAAATTGAACAGAAGAAGGAAGAAACACATAACAAAAGAACTCAAAACCACTGTCTTGTTTGGCACTTAACTGTGACTTTGTCCCTTTGCAAACATCAAAAATATTTCAACGGATGCTGCGCATAGCCTTAGAAGAAGTTTCTCCATGGTAGAAGAGAAGCACCAAGTCCATGGATCTGATGGAAGTGTTTGTTGCCTTTCTTCAGTATCTTCCCTCTCCAAGGTGTGGTTTTAGCACGAGGAGCAGAGAACTCCATCCACTGTATCTTCTCCCTGTTAGCTGAGACGCCCTCCCCGTAGGGGGTACAGACGACTGTGTGAGGGAGTGCTGCAAATCTTCATCCCTGCAGGAGGGCAGTTTTCCAGGTCATCATGCAGAGTGGAAATACAGGCTTCACTACAAGAGTACTAAAGCCAGAAGTATAACTTATACTTCTGCATAAGCATGAGTGATCTTTCATAGAGTCACAGTCAGGACTGGGTAAAAAAGGACCTTTAAAGATCATCCAGTTCAACACCCCTGTCATGGGATATCCTTTATTAGATAGGATTGCTCAGGGCATCCAATCTGGCCTTGAATTCCTCCAGGAAGGGGGCATCCACAACTCTGGGCAAGCGCTGCAGTGCTTCAACACTTGTGTGCAATCTAAACCTAACTTCTTTCAGTTTAAAAATGTTTCCTCTTGACTTGTCACTACAGGCCCTGGTGAAAAGTAAAGTCTCTCTCTGTCTTTCTTTTGAGCTCCTTTGTATAGCGAAAGGCTGCAATAAAGTCTCCCCGCAGCCATCTCTTTATGCTGATCCACCCAAGTCTCTCAGCCTTTTTTTCCAGGAGAGGTGTTCTAGCCTTCTGATCAACTTTGTGGCCTCCTCTGGACCAGTTCCAACAGCAATTATCTTTGAATTGAGGTTGTTCTGTGGGCTGCAGCACAATACTTCATATTCAAGAACATGGTAAAGACAGTAGCTTCCTATCACCAAAACAATGTATCTTTCTTCTCTACAGGAAGTTACAAATGAGGATTAATGAATTTGTGAGGAGAGCGAATAAGCTGCTGGTCACTCTCTTCCTTGCTGTGAGAGCAAGGAAAGACCTTGAATTCCACCTCACTCCCCTACTTTATTATACGTGGCTCGTAAACATACAAGCACAATTTTTTAAACCTCGTTGTTATAGGTATTGCAAATAGATTCATTTTTTTAGCTGATCCAGTCAACTTGGAAGTGTTGAGAATCATTAAACCTCACTTTATGATTCCTGTAAATGCTGTCTCACCACCAGGGATCCACTTAGGTGCTGGCATAGTAAGTACCAAGGTATGTGTTCATTCTGACATTAAAGTTGGCTCAGAAGAGTTAATTGCTCTCAAGTGTCCTCAGCTCCATCACGTAAGGGAACCTTCAGTTCCAAACTGCAACTTCATCCATTAAACTCTGGAACCTGAATTCAATCCTGCCATCACTCTCATTGGATTTTATAAGCACCTGGTGGTGTTTGGAATACAACCAACACAGAATTTTGTGGCATCAGGACAGTTTATCTTGCTCTCGATGAATGTATAAACGTATACATTCATGTATAAATGTATAAATGTATAAATGTATATATATTTATATTTTTTGAGCACACAGCACAACCTTCTAGCTCTTTGCAGTCAGCCAGCTGACCCCAGGGACAATTACACCATACATTTCCCTGGGTCCAGGTAGGATGATACAAGTTCTCATGCCCTTGCACAGATAGCACTCTAAGCTTGTAAAATGGTGTCCCTTTATAGGCAGGGTGTTGAAACCATAACTGGGTACAGATGGAGTCAACGTTGGATTCCTGTGTTATGTCATCATGGTTTGTATAGCTGGTTTACATTAATCTATTTTACTTGAAGTAGAGCAGAGGAAGAAAAGTGTTCCTGCTGCCACACACCACTATTGGCTTGGTGGTGGCAGCGGAGATGAGTCCTCCTGATTCTCAGGAGGGACCTGCTAGCTGGGTTTCTCCTTCATCACTATTCTATAGCTGAAACTTATTTGACTTCCTCCACTAGAACAAATACATATTTTCAGAACAAACTCTGTTGGGAATGACAGGTATTGGTACTGCTTGGCTGCTGAAACCACTGTGATTTTAAATTAAACTAATTGCACTTTAACAGAGCAGGAAAAAAAAAGAAAAAGTTCTCTCAGCTGGGAAATTAGGAGCTCACTTGAGAAGTGTATCCTGATTTGGGCTCAGAGCCAAATCACACTCTGTGTTGAGTGCTGTGATATTGCTTCTTACAAGCACTCTTTTTGGTCCAGGTTCTTTTGCATAGTGTCACATTCTTGATTCCAGGAATGAGAAGAGCCTGAGTTGTGTGAGAGGTTCAGATTTCTAAGATAAGGTGGCAACTGAGCTTATCTTACATGAATGCTCCAAATACGATGAAGTAATTATAAAAAAAGACAGACTCCAGTTTTTTCTTTGGATTTTGTTTGCTAAGTGGCCATACATTCATTTTTGAGGCCCTAAATATTGAGCAGATGTGTTAAACGTGCTCTAAACAAGAAATAGTCTGCTGCACTACAGCAGAGCAGAACCAAATCTAATTCTGAATCAACCCTGGGTGGGAAACAGGACTTGCTTAGAGTCCTGTGGTTCTAGATATATGCAAAAGTGTAAATAGCTCTAACAAAATGAGGATGTCTAGTCTATTTTGTGTCTAGTTTGGGATAGGCTGCAGCTGATGAAGTCTGGTGAGATATTTCAATTAGATACAATTTATTTTGAATGCAAAATATGTTAGACATATTATTCCCGCAATGAATTTTCTAGGCATAAAAACTATTTCTGTATTTGAAATCATAAATCCAATAGTAAAATCATGTACCTCTATTATTTATATAAATAGTTTAGTGATTTTTATATCCTTGCATGTTATTTGCATGAGAATTAGCTGCTAACTTGTCTTTGTTTCTTTTTTTAAATTGTGCTTGTTGCTTAGTCAGTCAGCAAGGTTTCCATTGAGTCCCAAGGACTGACATGGAGGCTTTGCTCATCCCGTTCAGAAAAAGCAAGGTGATGCAAGAACTGAGATAGAAGGATTCTAGTCTTTCATTTATTTTTTTTTCCAATAAACTTGCCAATTAAGATATCAAACAGTCTCAAAAATCCAGATTCATCCTACCTTATTTAGACATTGGAGAAATGAGTTTCCAGAGGACAATTCAAACTGTAGTTGATTTGATTTGCTTCCAGAGATGTCTATACCTCCTGCTTGACTTCAGGAGGTATGTAAGGCATCCAAACTCCTGACTAAACTACTGCAAGTGCCTAAAGCCTGCTGAGACAAATATAATGTCTAACTCATCCCTCTTATCAATTACTGGATTTCTTAGGCAATGGCAGTGAGCTGCATGACACCATGAGCACACGTATAGATTCTTTGCCTATATCAAGAAGCAGAAAAGCTCTTGGAGAAGAGTTATAGGGCTTAGTTGAAAGCTTTGTAATTGATGAGGTGATATTTATACGAATTAGGGTTTGGCAAACTTTGCTATAAACAAAACTTTATTGCCAGGGTTTGAATGGAGAGCCTGTCTCACTACCATTGATCATTATTCCCAGGAACAGAGCACAGCATGGAAGTAAGGGACAGAAGAGGCAACAAGAAAATAAAACCTATTGGTTTTGTTTACTATTTATTTAGATGCTCATTAGATAGAGAGTAAAATGGGTCAGAGCGAAAAGAGCCACAGAGGTTCAGTAGAGAAAGGCAATGGATGACAGTGGGATGCTAAATGAAGTTCTTAGAGATGAACATTACAGCAAATAGGTCAAAGGATTGTTTTTAAGAATGGGAAATATCTGAGAGGGAAAGTGATTCACTTTTTAATAATGAAATTAGTTTCTTCACATTATGCACTTTCACTAAGCTGCAACAATTAAGCCCTCTTGTTTTGCATGATGCCCTTGATAGCTAAATGTGCACTTCTATTTTGAATTTGGTACCAAAAAAGATATCATGGGTATTAAAAGAATTGCTTCAAACCCAGAATCTTGAAAAGATAATTTTTTAAATAATACTTTTTTTTCTTTTGAGAAATTAGTAAGTTTTAAGTTCTGAATGCCTTTGTTTCAGACACACAAACCTGCTTTTATTTTTAAAATAATATTCTGGAAGGTAATTTTAAATGAGAAGGAAAAACATTCAACTGGTCACCAAAGAAATGGTAATGTGGCAACTCATTCTTCCTAGAAAAGCTCTAAGTCCTCCAGTGCAAAACAGAAGTAGGAAGTCCAGGTAGTGAATGTACAGCAGAGCAGTTCCTGGCTGGCCTGGATTAAAAACAAAATTTCCTGAAAAGGTCACCAGAAGTAGGTGGGGGTATCACTATAAACACCTTTCTAAAGGCAGAAACCCTTACTTTTGCCTTTGTCCTCGGAAAAGACCTTGAAAGAAAGCGGCAAGTCCATCACCTTGTGTTTTGTATAAATGAAGTTCAAATGCTTGAAACAAAAGGAAAATTCCTAAGCATGCTGTGCCGTCTTTTTCAGATTACATTCACTGTGATTCATGCTGCTATCCTTCATTTTCTAGCACTGCACTCTTGGGACTGCTGGAAGATTGCAAAGGGATGAATGAATATTACTCTGACGAAAAGGTGAAAGGCATATCTATCATACCCTGGTTTTTAATCAGGTAATTTCTGAAGAGGGTGCAAAGTAGTCTAGGTAGATAGATGATTTTCTTTTCCTTTTGGAATTAAGAACAACCTGTTTTTATGCAATTATTTGTAAACAGCAAAAATCCCAATTCACCTGAAAGGACCTGCAATGCTAATGTGGTGGCTAATGTAATCAGCTGGGCATTGAGTCAGGTCCGAGAGGGACAGATACATAAAAGCAGCACTTCTGCTGAACCTCTGTTTCCAAGAACTTCTCTGACATGCATTTCCACGTAATAAAGGAATCCTAGAATATAAGATAAGACGTGTCAAGTATCAGGGAGTCAGGAGAGAGCTGTAACAAGGTTAACGTGTGCGTAGGTGGCAGGAGTCTGTTCCCTCTCCTGGCTTCTGCTTAAATTGGTTTCTCTTCTGTTTCCCTGCGGAGTCTTGGAGTAGAATCTTTCTAAACAAAAGCAGTGCTGACTGACCACTCTTTGTCATGTCATGGAACAGTCATCCCCTAGGGTTTTATTTTCACCACTAACAGAGATCCTGAGAATGACTGAGACACAGAAGTTACATCTATGCGAAGAAATCAAACAATGCCCTGGCTCGGGGCACTGCTGTTGGGACAGTGTGTATGGGTCTGTACATACGGGGCTGTATGGCCCAGCAACCATTACATGGTAATTCTTCGCCCAGTTCAGTAAATGAAATGCACAGAAAAGGTATATACTGATGCTGTTAGGATGAAAACAGCCTAAACTAAACCCATATTTTCCCGTTTGATTTAGCTATATATTTAATTTCTGTAGTGAGGCAGCACAGGTGCACAAAAAGTTGGTGAAATAATTATTCAGTTGTCTGTCTACTATAATCACTTGAATTTTAGAAACCTGAAAATGGAAAATAAACATTTTTGGTTGAAGTTCTGCAAACATTTATACCAATGTCATGGGTACTGAAATTCTGAGGCTACATTCCTGGTGCAAGCAACTTCCAACAGGTGGAAATCTTTTCTGACTCAAAGACACAGGAAAAACCTGATCAGTATTTGCCTGTCTCAAGATGAAAGTATACAATATTCTCCATTTTGCTGTGAATACATGTAAAATGTAGACTCCCAAGTCTAAGGCTTTTGCTCCCATGATACATTTTAAACTTTCACTAAAAGGGAAAAGTCTCTAGAGTCAGCAAGAGTGGTGAGTTCCCAATCAGCTCACTATCCTCCATGGGCAATAAACACACTACATGGGTGAAGGGAATGAGAAACTTATCCTTCACCAATAAACATATTCCACACACTGATATGTGTGTTTTTGTAGTACCATTAATTTACTCTTTAAAACTTCATGTTGCTTATTCAGTGGAAAACAGTCTGGCAAAATATTGGTGTTTCAAAAAGAAGTCGGGTTCCACACTGTGATTAAATCAAGGTTATTTTCATTCTGTGTTAAAGGGACAAAAGAGACACCATGCCAAAATCCTCTTTCATGTATATGTAGCACCAGTTGACTTAAGGAAATCTAGATGGATTTTCTAACATTTACAAAAAGAGTTCAAATAAATAAAAATTTAAGTGTTACATAGGTTTTTGTGTTGTGAACTGTGTAACGCTTTTTTTTTGGTGAAAATTGTCCCAAAGAAAGGGCTGAAAAAGACCTAGCAAAAAAAAGTTTAATTTCCAATAAACCTGTATTTTCTAAAAAAAAAGCCCAAACTTTTAAAAAATTCTTTTTTATTCAATGCACATTAAAATGCAAGAATAAATGTGTAATTTACTTATATAATTTGATATGTATTTTTTTCCATGATGTGAGTTCATGTAATCACACCAAACTCTTCTAGCACTTGAAGATCAAAAGTAAATTAACTTTTAGTGAGCTTTTGGTGAACTAAGTTAAATCAGAGTAGGTTCTTATTAGATCCTGTATATCTGCTGAACTTTCATATTTTGCACAAAAATAAAATGTTACATGAGACATTAAAAATGCGTCTTATAAAAATTGAAGGAACTGTCTTAGTGCATGAGAAATTATTCCCTCAAACAGTTTATTGGAATTAATGAGCCTGGCTTTTGGCTAACTCCTCTGCAGCCCAGAATTCACTAAACTCCAGGGAACTAACTAATGCTCAGCCAGCACAAGTGGAAAACAAAACATTGGTGGCCCTCTGAAAAGAAAATAGAAGGGAAATGTAGTAGAATTGTGTGTGTGGGCTATATCATATGTCTTGCAGAAGTAAATGAGGAGCTGGAACCATAGCCCCTGTCCTTAGTGGTTTGCAGTCTGATAAGAGTGATTTGAGAAAAGATTGATTCAGATAAATAAATCATGCTGATACATTCTGGTTATTTATACACTGGGATCCAGTGTGGTGAAGAGATACGTAATTATTCACTACTTCTTAAACATCATGAAAAGATATGAAACCAGGCAGATTTTATAGAGGTTATGTTTTATACCAATTCTTAACTTCTGTAGGGTTATCAGTTAAAGCTTTTGAACTACCTTACGCCCTCACTCCAGTTTTGCTGCAAGTAGTAGTTTCCTGCTCTAAAACCTCAGTTTACTCTCATCATATATTTGTGCTTGTATTAAAGCAGAAAGGATGTGTTGATTGCATGTTAAAAAATAAAAAACACAGCCAGGTGTTCATTCCTCATCCATGGTGTAAACTCAAAAGATTATAATGCTGGTCCTACGTCATCAAATACAGCATCTCAAATAACACTTCCAGTTTAACATCAGGGAAAGCACTGGGAATGTCAAAACTCTTCTTGGTTTGCTTTTAAGGTTTTGTTAAGCTAGTGCTCAGGAAGGCTGTAAGAGGCCCACAACACTGTTTATTTGCATCCGTGTCTGAGATCAAGGTGCTCACCATGTACAGTCCTTTGCCTGGCTTATACAACATTCCTTTCTATTCCCTCTCATCCCCCAAACCCCTTCTTCTTTCCACTGCCCTGTAGCACAGGAAAAAGGGTGAACTAGGTTAACCTGACAGCTTTAACTCTAGTTCTGATTTTTTCTTGGAAATTGGTTTGCCCTAAGCTAGTATGATATGAAGCTCTCAGATTTTTCTGATCATTTTTTCTCTTTTTTTTTCCCCCATGGAAATTGCAATAAATACTACCAAGCAAGAGTGGCATAGAAATGCAAGAGAAACTACAGATTTCCTTTCTGAAGAAAATATATACTTAAAATGGCCATAAATTGTCTATGAGTTTTTGCAAACTTTTTATTACAATGGATTATAACCGAGAAGCTCTTTACCCAGTATTTTATAGATTTTCAAACTTTTAGAGATAGAAATTAGAGAAAATTTGTACCTGGCTATCAATTTTTTTCTGTGATATATCATTTCAGATAATGCAATTGATAACATTACCCTAATTCCAATCTTTGCATCTTAAAATTCAAGTAATTTTTATTTGTAGTAAAAGATGATACAAAACCCCCAGGATGACTGTAAGAACTTGTTAGTTTTGTGGTTTGTTTTCTGATATTATTAACAGAAGAGAATGCCTTAGAAGTATCACAGTAGCTCTTGAGCTTGCAGTTGCTTTCCAACTCACCTGGAAAATCAGTAATTGCAGAACGAACTTCACCAAGAATTAATGGAGATGCTGGTGGTGATCGTGAGGCAGCTGCCAGATATTCACTCTAAACATAATGTATGTAAGTGAAACTATTACTGCTGAGCCATTAATGTGCATAACTGGCAACCAGTTTCTTAGGTTTAAATAATTCAATGCTTTTTTCCTTAAAGGCATTATCTATGTTTGTGGAAGGTTGACAGGCACTAGAAAATGAAAACCTCTGTTTCTCCATAGAACGGAGGCTGCATGCCAGGGCATTTTTACATAGGCAGGTAGGGATAGGACAAGGGGGAATGGTTTTAAAGAGGAGAGATTTAGATTAGGTGTTCTTTGCTCAGAGAGTGGTGAGGCACTGGTGCAGGTTGCCCAGAGAAATTGTGGATTCTTTATCCCCGGGAATGTTCAAGGCCAGGCTGGATGGGACTCTGAGCAGCTTGAGCTAGTGGAAGGCGTCCTGCCCATGGAAGGGATGTTGGAACAAGATGATCTTTAAGGTCCCTTCCAACCCAAACCCAAACCAGTCTATAATTCTGTGAGTTCATATAGGTATGAACACAGTTTCTCGCCTCTTGTCACAGAGGTTCAGCTCAACTCTCCCCACTGCAAGGGCAGGTTTTGTTAGTGTCAAGAGGAATCCACACAGCTGGATTTTTAGTACCTGGATTTACACCTCAGACACCAAAACAGACAAAAGAACGTTTTGCCTTAATTATTCCAGTATTTTAAATTTATTGTGAAATAGACACAAAATAAACAAAACAAACTCTTGTCACTGAAATTATAGGTGGAGAAATTCTTGGAAAAATATATGCATTTTAACAGAGCTTTTCTGTAAGTCACAGCTAGAACTATCTGCTAAGTGTTAGATTATCTTTCACCATCAATGTAAGTTTTTTCCTAAACAACTTAACAGCATGATAGAGTTTAGATCAGTGAAATACTACTTCTTCTCTTTTGGAGATCATTGAAGTATTTATTCCATGAAACTCTCTAGTACAGCCATTTAAATGGTTCCAAAATTTTGAAATATTTTTGTAGCTAATTCAGCCATTTGCGGTATTTTCCAAGTCCAGAAAATAACAAATAAGGAAAAAAATCATTAAAAGTATTAGGGATTGCTTAATACTTTAATAAAAATCTCATCTCTTATTAATAGCACATGCATTATTAATGCTGTCAATGCATACTGATATCATAGTGTATTCTATTCAAATGAAATATACAAAGAGCATAACCTATTACCAGATTTCTTGTTCCACACAAGTTTTACCCATAATCTGGTTAATTTGCTCAGTGTCTCAAATAACACCGTTCATGACAATAGCAATTGAGCTCATTTCCTTACATTCTGGTTCATACTCATTTTGCTGTTTAAAGAAAACTCACTGCAGTGTGATGAGTCCAGGTCTCAAGACTGTTTTAAACAGGTAAGGCACATTTTGGCAACTTTCAGACGAGATTTTGAACGAAGGACAAGGAGTTAAATGTGAAGCAAAATAACCATTTAATGAGCAAGCTGTGGAGGAGAGTGAGAGAAGCAGATCTTGTGGCTCCATCCTTAGTTAATTAGGAAACTAAACAATTGAGGACAGCACAGAATAGCCCATGTCTGTACTATTAAATAATTTTACTCTTAAAAGCATTTTAGCAAAGCCATTACTTTAAAGAAAGAGGAATATGTTACAGCAACTGGAGGTTAAAGAATTTCCTTTACATAATCTAACAGCAACACGTGGCTGATTTGTCAGTGCCCATCCCCAGATTATAAAACTCTCATTGTTAAGTAACCACTGTCAGTGTTCACTTATCCAGTGCTCCAGCTCTGGGCTAGAGTGTGACATCCCAAAGTGACCCAGGCTTCAGCGAGATGTGACTGCCTTTTCACACCCAATTACCCTCACAGTTTGTAGCTGCATCCCAAAGTGTGTGGTTGAGGATACCTGGATGACCAAATTTTCTCAATGAGCTTGAAAACCAGATTTCTTCCCAGGATTTATTACAGCTAATTGGAAAGGTGTGCACACCTGGCTCTGGTTGGGTTATGAGCGCAATCAAGATCCCCTGAGGCATTTCTCTTTATACCAGTTCTTGGTCTCTTGCTCTTTCTCCTTCTCTTCTTCAATACTACTTATTTAAAAATGTATCTAAGATTAGGTTGCTGAAATGATGCAATTCCCATTTCTAGAGGAACAATTTTGGGATCAATATGAAAAGTAAGCACTGGCTTTTACACTGATAGACATAAGTGCCCCTCAATAAGTAAATAACAAAGAAACTAAATAAAGGGAAAGGTATGTTTCCACCTTGCAAATGGAGATAAGCAAATTCAATCAAAAACCATTTAAATATGTTTTGAATGCCTTTATTTCCATTTAATTTAGAGGTAAAAGAGATAATCTTGAATATAAAATCCTTGAATACCAGAGGAATGGATTTTTTTTTCATGTAAGGTTCAAACCTCATATGGGCTTCTTATGAAATTTCAGTCTGACTGTCAGCCTAGCTCTGTTCTGACTTTGGTCTTACACATTATATTGATGCATTCCAGAGGCAAAATTTATTTCTACTTAACACCTTTATTTGCCAATAATTCGTATAAACAAACAAGCAAACAAACAAACATTTTAACAAAGGAAGCCTCTGTGTTGATATGTCTGTATTATTGACATTGATGAACAGTACCATTGGTGCAAAATACCTGTACTTGCAAGAAATGAGCAAGACTGTCAGCGCTCAAAGGACTGCCAAGACCATGTTCATCTCTTTACTCATCCTCTCGAGAAAGAAGGTTAATGTTGAAATGAATGGAGGAACCTGTCAGTGCATGAGAAGCTTTCAGGAAGATGTGATGCTTGAGGAAACAGTTTGGTTATCAGCTAATCCGGGGTGCCAAATTAGATATTTCAGGTTCAGTTTTCAGAAAAGTATTCCTGAACTATATACACAAATCTGCAATTACAGAACCAGGATAAGAATATGTCATAGAATTCAAGAGCATGTAATTCAATTATTTAAGCAATGACTCTTTGAAATAACCCTAAAATAAAATAAACTATGAAAGCATACATTTACAGAACAACACAAAATGCCATTTGAGATTTTTAAAAAACGTTTTGTTGATTTAATTTCTTAGCCTGCTCTGAAAAGCAAGATAAAGTAAAACACATTTAAACAAATAAGGAAGGGCTCTTGCTCACTATTTCTGTATTCATTTTACTCATAATCAAAAAATGGAAACTTAGAAATTAATTTTAGCATTTAGGATGCAAATTGCTCATAGCGAGAAGCCCCTTTATCTTCTGTGTTATCTTTTGTTGTGGCATTAGTGATGCTTACATAAAACAATTTTAATATTCAAGACAATTATTCTGAAAACAGCTGTTCTCCATGATTTATCTCTGAATGGTATCATCAGAACATAATAGTATCCATATATGTTTTGCCTGGTTAACATTTAACACTGAACTCTTTCAATATGAATTTTCGTCTGTGGTGCTGTTATTTTAATGACGGCCCCTAATTAGGGTTGACATTTCACTAGCCTTATTTCCAAATTCAGTTCATTCTGACCTCAGACAAGTTATTTAAAGCTGTTGAGCTTCAACTTTTATCAAAAGTGGTGTGCAGAGTCTTACTTTTCCAGACTTCCTTTTGGAGTCTGTCTTCATTTGCAGGATACATATGATGCTTATGGAAAAGTCCCATCTACATGAGTCGTAGAGTCATAGGATCACAGAACATCCTGAGTTGGAAGGAACCTACAAAGATCATCAAGTCCAACTCCTGGCCCAGCACACGACACCCCAAGAGTCACACCATGTGCCTGAGAGTGTTGTCCAAACATCTTTGAACTCTGGCAGGCTTGGTTCTGTGACCATTTTCCTGGGGAGCCTGTTCCACTATCTGGCTGAAGAACCAGAGTCGGGAAAGCTGGCACAAAAAATGAAGAATGGATTTGCTCAGGCTTGCATTTTGGCAGCAGAATTTCTTGATCTGGAATGATGTAAATTTTGTACTTTGAAAGAAAGCATCAAAGTAGTAAAAATCAATAAGTATTGCTGTCTGCGTTTTATTACATGGCTTTTATTATATATAATAATGTAATTCTGAAAGGGCTAAATCTTTGTTATTCACATGGATGGAAGGTAACAAAAACTTACAGGATTAGATGAAGTGGAAATGCTGACAGTAAATCTGTTGTTTACAGTTCTGCCTTTCATTATAGCATTGAGCTGTAACAGCTTAAACAGCTTATGGACAAATATGTGCAAAGAAACATCAAAGGTTAATTTAAACAGTTTAATGCTGTGAAAAGTGAAACAACTTATCCGCAGTGAAAATGTGGTGCCCATAGTGAGTTCCTCAAATCAGAGGGGATGCTTTTCCCTTTCCATCAGTGTGATGTAACCATCATCCCACCTCGCAATCTTATGAGAAAGAATTGTGCTGAAAATCTGTATTAAAATTATGATGTTCTTGTTTATTTCTCATGGCATTTGACGCGCTTTTTCTTGTATGAGTTTCCTTGCTTGCATGTAATGTGCATTTTTACATTTGTTAGCTTTAGAAGTGTGAGTATTTTGACTACTTGTAGTAGCAAAAAGTTAATTCTGTGGCAAAAATATATAAAATTGAACATTAAAATCACCAAGTGATGCTTGTTTCTGAAAAGATTTCATTTAGAAATGCAGATCTATTCATGAGTTTTAAATCCTCATATACAACTGTCTTTGTAACAAAACCCAAGCTGTTATATAGTTCCTCCTGAGCACAAATACATTTTGTTTTGCCTTTTTTCCCTGTCTGTATTTTAGTTTTTTTCCCTGTGGGCTGATTTTGGCTGGAATGGAGTTAATTTTCTTCGCAGTAGCTGGTACAGGGCTATGTTTTGGATCTGTGCTTAACACAGGTTCATAACACAGAGATGTTTTTGTTATTGCCGAGCAGGGCTTATACAGACCCAAAGCCTTTTCTGCTTTTCGTGCTGCCACGCTGGTGAGGAAGTTGGGGGTACATGGGAGGTTGGGAGGAAGCACAGCCAGGACAGGTGACCCAAACTGACCAACGGGATATTCCAGACCACAGGGCATCGTGCTCAGTATATAAAGTGGTGGGAAGAGAGGGTAAAGAAGGAAGGAGGGGACATTTGAATTGACGGTATTTGTCTTCCCAAGTCCCCGTTACGTGTGATGGGGCCCTGCTGTCCTGGAGAAGGCTGAACACCTGCCTGCACACGGGAATTGACGAAAGAATCCCTTGTTTTGCTTTACTTGCAAGTGTGGCTTTTGCTTTCCCTATTAAACTGGTTTTATCTCATCCCACGAGTTTTCCAGCTCTTACCTTTCTGATTCTTTCCTCAATCCTGCTGCTGGGGGAGTGAGCAAATGACTGCATGGTACTTGGTTGCTGGCTGGAGTTAAACTGCAGCACCCTGCAATTTGTTTAAGAGAGTGTTCAGATTTCTTGTGTCCTCTCCAGCACAGTCATATTTGAAAGCGCAGAGAGTGGGTGTCCCTAGTCTTCAGGACGATCTCAGAGAGATTAATGGGAAAATGAAAGATACTTTCTGCTAGAAAAAAAGAGTATGGAAGGGATGAGTTTAGGATGGGAAGTCTTGTTGGAAGGTTTTTGTCTGATTCTCCTTCAATTCCATGAAATTATCATTCTTTTTACCTTCATATTTCCTCGTGGCTTTGGAAATAACCACAGTGAGCATCTGTCCCCTAGAGCGTTTGTGTACATCTGTTGAGCTCCAGAAGTCTGGCTGGAGTCTGGGTTTTAGCAGGGAGAGCTTTTAGGAAGTCAAAGCTTTATTAAAGAATTGGAAGCCAACTCATGTCTGCTCATTTTGCATCTATAGGTCTTTTGTGCCTGAAAGCTTTTCTGCCTTTTCCTGAACATACCTGTTGGTCTAATAAAAACTATTAGGTCTGCCTACAATTATTTTATCCTGACATCACAGATACAGCAACAGAATCATAGAATAGTTTGGGTTGGAAGGGACCTTAAAGATCATCTGGTTCCAACCCCCTGCCATGGCCAGGGACACCTTCCCCTAGAGCAGGTTGCTCTAAGCCCCATCCAGCCTGGTCTTGAACACTTCCAAGAATGGGGCATCCACAGCTTCTCTGGGTAACCTGTGTCTCACCACCCTCACAGCAAAGAATCCCTCCCTAATAACTGTTTTAAATCTCTCCTCTTTCTGTGTAAAGCCATTTCCCCTTGTCCTGTCAGTGCATGCCCTTGTCAAGAGTCCTTCTAGGACACATCCACACCACAGCTATACCAGAGCTATAGCTACCTACAAAGGCAGATGGCACACTCACCAGCATATTATTTCCTCTTTTTTTTACACTGCATGTTTTTTCAGTATTTTTCTTTCTCAAATATAAAATTTCTTCCTGGTTTATTTCTACACTTAGAATTATTTCAGAAATATGAAAAGTTGAAGAATTATTGTTATCTATTAGCAATGATGCTTCATCATTCCCATTTCCCTGTATAATTCAGTGGGGCTCCATCATACACATAAGATAAGGTTGATGTAGCACATTTTATGATCCCTAGTGCCCAATATTTGACTTTATATAAAAGAAATATGCAAAAGATTATATGAGAATTTTATCTCTCCACGAAAATAAAATGGACATCTTCTAGTATTGCAAAACTGAGAACTAAAAAGGCAAAATAAATCAAGAATATTAGACAGCTCTTTTTACAGTGATTAATTTTTTTGTCTGATCTAAACTGTATAATCTTGCAGTCCAAAAGACAGAGTTCCTTTTGGGATTAAACACTGTATGAAGAGATATTAAACAGCTATTTCAGCTCTCCTATTTTTATGCTGAGTATGGTTTGTACATCTGTGTCATTTGCTTCTAGGTAATCTCTTTTCTGGGTTTGAAGACCCCCAGACTACTCCTTTATTCTACATATGGATACTCTTTCACACTGCTGATCATCCTTTTTAAATTTTTCTGAAAACCTTCTATCTTCGATGTGTCCTTTCTTGGACTAACAAGAAAGAAATGCGCATGGTGAGTGACTAATGGATTTGTATAGTAGCATAGTTGTATTTGTTCTCTTGTTATTAATTGTTCTAGTAATAATTCTTAACAGTTGGGGGAGGGATTTTTTTTGGTCTGGGTTGTTTTTTTTTGACTGTCCCTAAGTCCTGAGATGATGTTTTAATGGAACTATCTGTCATAATCCCAAGGTCTCACTCCTGAACAGTAACACTCAGCTCAAAGTCTGTTATTTTTTTCTGACAATCAAGGATTGCTTTTCTCTGTGTTCAGTTTTATGCATCTGTACACTGAATTTTATTTGTAAAATTTTCAAGGCCTATGTAATTCTTCACAATTAGATCCTGTTCTTCCAAGCATGAATAAGTCACAAAACTTTTTCGTGGATCTGCTCACCTATTTTTCCATTTTTTAAAATAAAACTAGTAAACAGCACGTCTTTCTATTACTCTTGACCTCTCTTCACTGTTAAGAAACTGTAGTGGTTTGATACTAACTGGGTGGAAACACCAATTAAAGTAGAGTGGTTTTGAGTTCACCAATCCAATTTAAGTGCAGTAATTTAAATTTGGGCCTATTATTTAGGACATTTCCCTCTGAGAGATAAGGATTAGGAAAAGCAAAACAGGCTCAAACTGTTATATAAAGAAAGTTTTATTAACAGAACTAAAAGAAGAAAAAGAAGAAAAAAAACCCCAAATAATAAAAATTAGATTAAACCTTCAGAAAACCTCTCCTCCCCCACCAAACTTCTCTCTCAGATATTTCCCCACTGCAATGCAAAGACACAAAATCTGATATTTCTCAGTCAGTTTGCCACCTCTAGAATAACCTTTCTTCAGTTCACTTAG
>VZTF01000686.1:273440-387158 GCA_013397755.1 Cnemophilus loriae
GGGGCTGGGCCGGGCTCACTGGCCCGAGGCCAGGGGGTACTCGGCCTGGTGGATGGTGAATGGGAGTCAGGCCCGGCCCTCAGGGAGCCGGAGGAGAGGGGAGAGGGCCAGCCAGGCCGGCCCTGAGGCCTAGCCTGGCAAAAAACCGCCTCTCCCACCCCTGTTACCTGTTGGAACGCCAGAAGCCAAAGAGGAAGTTCCCAGTGTCCAGCTCCCTAAATACTGTATCTCGCAGAGGGCGTACCTTAAATGTCATTGGCCCATGACACCCTGTCACGTCCAAAGGACCTGGCAGGGTGAAACTACCTAGAAACCTGTCAACCCAGGACAGAAACTTTAACAGTTTCTTATCTTTTAGCAGGTTATTTAACCATTCTAGATAGCTGACACATATTTTCTTCCTCTACCAACTGTTCACTTCTGTTGTGACTACTTAATTTCTCCAAAAGCTTTGGATGAGAGACTTTATCAAAAGGATTGAAGAAATTCAGATAATTTATCTTTATCCATGTGCCAGCTGACTCATTGAAAGAACAGCAAGAAGTTTTTCACATCTGTTTTTATTTATTATTGTTGATGTTGTTGTTGTTATTATTATTATTATTATTATAGCTTCTCCTGCTCTGTGTTGGTCAGTTCTCATCTAACATGCCCATAGCTTTCCCAGCCTTCTCCAAAAGATCTAAAGATTGGCCACTTGTTTGCTCACCTCCATTTTCAGTTTTCAAGGAAGTTTTAGGTGAGAGTTTACACACAGCTCCCAGTAGTTCAGCTGTTCCATCCTTCAGATCTTTTAAAATACTTTAATGAATTCTTTGTGGTTTTGATGAATTATTTGAGTTCATTTGCTCTACTTATATCATATTCACTTCCTCTGTTCCTTCAAATTCACAGAAATTCACTGCTCAATCCCTCCAATCCCCACAAGGTTTCCCAGGTGGGAATCTACCTAATTCCTTCTGTGGCAAAAATTGATGGGATCTTTTGAAATGGTTTTGTCATCTCTGAGTGATCCTTTTATGCCTTGGACATCAGTACTAGTCAGTTAAACACAGCAACTTGATCACATTTAAACCGTTAATGTCCAATTGGTTTTGACAGTCAGACAGCACTTCCCACAGTTTCAGGAATTATTTGGAAAGTAACACAAAATATTCTCCATATTTTAGAGAGAGCTACCCTGCTATAAATGGTAAGATACTGTATGGGGATGATTGTGCTGGACTAGTAAGTCAAAGGACCAGGACACAGCTTTGTTTCTCAGGAGAGATATAAATGGTTCTGTGCTCACTGTCCTGTGTGAACAAATCTGCTCAGAGTTTGGATTTAATATCCAACATTAAGCTTCTTTCCTTCTTCTGAATAAATGATGTTAAACAGATTTCTCTAGTTTTCATCCTGGCAAGACATTTTCTTCCTGCCTCTTTCAGTCAACTTCACTAATGTGAAGGCATTCCTCCTTACAAAATTATATGATAGAAATTCAATTATAATAACAGAAATATTTTTTTTTCTAAGAGAAAACAGAAAATCTGGACCACAATTGTATATACGGCTTAAAAACATATTTCTCTGTGAAACAGACACTGAGGGCAGGATACAGCTGCCTAGATGTTGGAATGTAGGGCTATATGAGATGCTCTGGGGTGTCTTACCTGCTTCCCATCTTTTGCTCAAGGATAAAAGGGGTATCTTGTAGGTGCTTTGTCATATCTGACAGCCTAATGACAATGTGTCTCAGGTTCCTTAGGGCATCTAAAATAGCACTCAGTACCAATGTTTGAGTCAACTGAATTAAGCTTCCTGTCAGCTGAATTTCTCTCTAGGCTCCACTGACTGTACTAATTTAATTCATTGTGTGTAATGGGAACTTAGACACCTACCTTATAGCACCCCTGAGAAACAGGTATTTAGGCAGATTCTATTGACAACAATAATTTGATTTAAATTTTATTGGAATAAGATGGATTAGAGGCACACTGGGATGAAATAGAAAGAAGAAGGCAACAGGTATTTATAGTACATTTAGGAGCTTTGCAAGAGAAAGGGAAAAGGAGGGCATTTGGAGAGGCAGGCATAGCAAAGTGTGTCTGAGTTGTCTTAAATATATCTTTTCTGTGAGAAGGAATGCACTGATTAAAAAATAAAGACTAGATTCATAACCACTCTATGGTGCCTCTAGTATCCCTGGCTATATAAGGGGACCTGAGGCAGGTATGATATCTCAAACTTCTCGTGAGCAAGGTGAAAAGTAACTAAGAATTCAATCTTGGCTAGATAACTGGCACTTCTGAGATCGGATTTATTCTCTCTCAAAAAAAGATACCTGGCAAAGGACAAAAACCCCCACCCAGAAAACCTCAAGGTCTAAGTAACAGGCCTGAATAAAAGCTTCGCCTGGGATACGAGAATTATCTTGAATGTCTATTAGCTTGTTCAGTGTCATCAGTAATCAACATTCTGTAGAAAGATTTCTGCCTGCCTGCCCTACCCTTTGAAGCAGAAGAAATAATGAAGACGTTCATTAATATTTCTTCACAGTCTATTCCTACAGTTACCTTAATCAACATCTAAAGGTCAGCTTCTGCCTTTTATCTCATGGATGAATGGCAGTAAAAATCTGAAGAAACAGGCTTTTGTTACAGAAAATATATCATCAACTTACAGATTGGAGATATGTGGAAATAAGTCTTCCATTAAGAGTTGTTTTATTCAAGTTCAGCTCATGGAAATGAAATGATTTGTTTTGTTCTGAAGAGTTTGAAACCACAGGGTCCTTCTGGCCTTGTGGCTGTGATGTGTTTTCCCACATCTGATGTTATTCCAAAAACATCCCACTTCCAGCCCAGAGTTTGGCCCCAGAGTTTGCAGTACATAATGGTATCTGTTTGACTACCAAGTGTGTTGTGATGAAGAGGACACTTGTGTGATTGGAGAGGCAGCTGGAACACAAGTAGAGGCTAAAGAGGGGACTGACACTTTAAAAATATGGCACGGAATTCTGACAGATTCTCTATTACAAACCATGTATAGTCATCACAAGCCTTTCTGCTATAATAATCTGAATCCACTGCACAGTTTCTCCCTGATAAATTAGGCACCAATACATTTGTTTCAGACCTTCTGACTCTGACCTTTTTTATGCTTACTTTAATAAAATGCAGCTCCATTCCTCTTGATTTATTCCTGGATCACATCAAAAGAAATAGGAAGAGAAGCAAGCACTGGAATACTCACTTTGAGTCCTCCATTTAAATTCAAAATATTTTCTTTCAAGTCCTGAAGCAGAGGTTTTAAAGCATTAAAAATTGAAGTATAGCTGGAATGAAAGATTGCTCTTGATGTCCTTTAAAAATGTAAAAATCTGGGATACAAAAAAGGGAGGGAAGAAGGCAAGCTGGAAGGATTTTAGTTTGATTCATATTTTTTATAGAAAAAATTATTGACAGGCTGAAGTTCTGCAGAGGAATGAATGAGTACACAGGCAGGGTGGAGGGAAGCCTCCAGGTCATGACTCCTTTTTTTACCTCTGCTCTGTGTGTTCCCCATGAGCTGATAAAATTGAGTAGAGTCAGAGGGACCTCTGTGTCAAGCTGTAGCAACGCAGAAGCTAAATGCTTTGAAAAGTTATTTTGGCTTTGAGTTGTGCATTGTTTGTCTGTCCAGTGCTCTCTCAAAGTAAAGTGTACGGCTGTTTTGTTCAGAGTATGCAGAAAAAGGCAGTGCTCAAAATTTTGGGAATTTCTTTTGGAAAGTCACCAAAACCCAGTGTAAAGATATTTTCTGCATCTGCTTACTAATGAGTGTTTTGTTTTGAAATGAGAGCGGCTGGGACTTCTTCTGAGGAAGAAACATTTCCTCTCCTCCACCTGGAAGCCGAATCAGCAAAGCTGTGCGGCAGCCTGGGCTCTGTGCTCAGGAGAAGCAGGAGCAGTGCTTTTGAGTAGCATCAGCAAAAATCACTTTGCAGTCCCATCTGCTCTGGCTGATCACAGAGCTTGCTGGAAATTTTTTGTACTATTATCTCTAAAGAATTGTTTGAGCAGGTGTATTTAAAAGCATGACTGTCTGAAATAGGGGACCAATATCTCCATATTCCAGCTCATCAGAGACCACCTCATTTTTGTGGTACTTCTTTCTCAGATCTTTCTTACAGAAGACCATGACCAAGAAAAAACATATCCAGAATTTTGAAAAAGAAGTTTTATTTGTGTTGAGAGAACGTATATCTTAGCATTATAGAACTGTTTGGTTTTTGTCTCAGATTTACTTTTTAATGGTATTCCCATTCCATTCATATTTCCACATGGCTCAGGTTTTAGTACATAGCTTTTCTTGTTTATCAGAATCTCACAAACTGCATGTCCTTTACAGCCTTTTAGAAAAGGCTATAGGGAACTCGAGTTCACTCTGCCTGAAGATAAATCTGCAAAAGAACTTCAGCACTACAGAGCTCAGTGCTGGAATGCTTAACCCTTGAGTGTTCTGCTCTGTGCAAACCTTGATGAGCATCTGATGCCTGATACCTTGTAGAAAATTCTAGGCAAAATAAAAGCAACAAAACGAGTGAAAATTTGCCAGAATTGCTTAGTGCTGCTGTTTAAGATTCTTCTGGAGTTCAGTGTTCAAAGCAGGAAAAAAAAAACCAACAGAAAACACAGAACCAAACCTTCCCTCAAGCAGAATCTGTCCACAGCTAGTGGTGAGGGAATTCAAGGGGGATGGGAAGAAACCTCTGCACATTAAGGAGAGACTTTCTGAAGAGCCAGAAAGAGTCTATGTAAGGAAGTGCTCTAAGTGCAGAGATGCACAGCACTCTCTAACTCTGTGGAAATTGCTCTGCTTTGGATATTTCATTAAACTCTGGAATGGCAGCTTGAATTTTACTCTTTTTTTCTCAGTTCTCTTAGTACTTACACCAAGAGCCCTAAAAACCAACTTTTCTCTCTGGCTTTATCAGTAATTAAAGAAATTAACTGAAATAATGTAAAAATGAAAGATAAAAGGTAATTTTCACAGAAAAACAAGAATTTGGGGAACTAGAAACCTGTTCTGATGTGTGTGGCCAAGTCTCTGCTTTGAAACCACCAGGAAGAAAAGGAATAAAAACCTACCTGCCAGGTAAGAGGTCTAGCAACTGGGTAAAATGGACATGGCTGTGGTCCTGGAAGGTCAATCATCACGACCTTTTGCAAAAAGTTCAGTCTGAGGAGTATTTTAAAATGCAATTGATCTGGCTTCTCGGGGGAATAGGACAGGCAGAATCCAGAGTGAGGATTAATTATGTTTGTGATTATAGCATAGACACAGGCAGCAGCAACTCTTGGGGCAGTTGCAAGTGGAAGATTACCTTGAGGTGAAAATTTTGAAGTACATTTTTTTCCATATCAGAAACTAAAACTCCTGTTGCACTTAACCTTTAGAGACTAATCCTGGTTATTTTACAGGTGTATTCTACTGACTCAAAAAAGTTGGCCTTACTGGAGAATCTTCTGATGATATCAGACTCAAGTTTAAAAGACACCTTGTTCCACAGGAAAAGTGAATTTACTCAGTGAGGAATTAGATGCAATTTCTATCCCTGGGAGTTGCCATCAGACCAAACTAAGTACCTGTACTGCTGAAGGTGTCATAATGTTACCTGTGTAGTGAACCTTCATTCCACATTCTGCACATTCTGAGGACCAACCCTTGTAGCATGGGTCAAAAGGAGAAGTGACAGGTGCCACCACAGTTTGTTATTCTTGTACATGTACCCTCAAATTACCACATTCCTCACTCCTCAGTGTTCAAGCTTAGATAGGATTTCTCCAGGATATGTGCAAGATGTGCAAATCAAAGCCATATGTTGCAAAAAATCCCTCTAGATATGTTATGCTAGGCCTTTACTTAAACCTCTGAGACAATAAATGTATCTGGAAGGATATCTCCAGCTTCTAAAATGACTGGTTAAGGGATGGGTAGCTGATATGGCACAAAATGCAACTAATTTTCGTGCTGGGGTCTTTATAAAATATTTGAGTAATACGGCACAAACTAATCTCCTCTAATGTTAGACAAAGCAATGCACTACTTGGGCCAGAAGTGTGGTTATCTGTGTCTCCCTCTATAGCCAGTGGAAAGGAAAAGTCACTTCAAGATGGCATTTCACACCACGTAAGATCTGGTGCTTTGGAAATCTCTTTGTTGCATGTCTGTTTTGATGAGTTGAAACATACCTAGACATATGCATGGAAAAGCTTGTAAAGCGTGAGGCGAGGAGACATATCCTGAATAAAAGTGGGAATAGATTGCCAGCTTTTACAATGTCAGGCTTGTCCTTGCTGAACAAAGGTTTGGATCTCTGTTCTGCAGAGAGAACAAATAACTTTTGATGTTCAGCGTGTGGTGGGAGGGTGGGATGGCCCACAGGAAAAAATAGACTGAGATACAGAGACCAGGGAACTTCTGGGAAGATCTAGAGGCGACCATAGATAGACCACAGGGATTTTAAAAAGGCTACAGAATGGTCTGTGTCATATTCGTTGCAGGTCAGGAAGCCTCCAAAAATTGCTGTACTCAAAACAATATTGGAGAAACAGACACAACTTCCAAGGATGCAGAGAGGAAGAGATTTATTTTCAAACATTTTTTTTCTTTTAGTTTGTCCTACTTTATTTATTCTCTCTTTAAAAAGTCATCAATCATGAACTAGCAATTCATAGCTCTCTTTATATTTTTGGTGTTCAGTTGAGAGAACAGCAAAACCCTTCAAAGCCCTGGCTAGTTTGAATGTCCTGGCTCCCCACACTAGAAAGGTGTGAAAAGCTCTGTCCTGATTACAGAAATTGAAGCTTCTAAAGAAGACAGATGCTATCTTTCTCATTTGCCTCTGGGCTCCTAATTTTCACTCAACTGAACAAAGAATAAGACTCTGGTTATCCAGTTGCTGTATATCAATGTATTTTCTTGCCATCTTTTGCAACAAAGCTAAGGGACAGTTTGAGAAAACAACTTCCTGTACTTTTTAGCTCTGCTTGCCTATCCCCAGCTCAGTTTTTAGAAGATAGAAGCACGGGGTCTCTGTCTCTTCTGCACAAAAATGAATCTTTCTAAGTGGAAGTGGTTCTATGCCTCCTTTGAGCCCTGCAGAAATTCAGTGCAGCCATTTGGCTGCTGTTGTGTTTTAAGTGATGTCAGAGGGCACTGACATTCTTGGGACAACCCTCCTGCCCAGACCAGCCGGAGCTCAGTGTGACAAAGACCAGGAATAGCCAGTTTTCAACCTCTTTACATATGGCATTGTTCATGAGAGAGGACACCAGGATAATCAGAGAGACCTTAGAATCAGCTGAAGTTTCCGTAAATAGAATTTTTAGTCTGCCCCAATGCAGCAGATATTATTAATTTTAAAATTCTGCAGGAAAATATTTGCAGAGATGGTTTCATATCTTGAATTGATTAATGCCTGGGCCTTAAGGAAGCAATATACAAGTAGCAACTGGGCTTGCTTAGGTCTTTTCTCCTGTTTCTTTCCATTTTCTGTTCTGTGGCTAACTTTTGAGAGTGATTTCTAAAACCATTTTTTGTGGCTAATGCAAAAAACATGCTTCAAAATATTAATATTTTCAAGAGTTTTCTATAAAACTCTTGAAAAGATGTTAATTTATCTTGTTTTCTAGAGCAATAGAAGAAGCATTTTCCTTTCCTTGGCTCTGCTATGAAATGTTGGCCATTCAAGTAGAATTAGTGCCAAGTAAATTTCAGTCATGCACTTGCAAAAGAATGTAGCCCCAAATTGCAAATTAAGTTTGAGAGATCTTTTAAAATATATTTCTGAAATTTAAGGCATGGATTCCTTTCTCTTAATTCTAAGCCCTCCAGGTTCTAGTCTGTCATTGTCTTCTCTGCCTCTCCAGTCAGTGGGAGGCGCAGGTACCTCAGGGTGCACAGGAGAGTTTACATGGGCTGGTTTGGTGTTTCTTTGGTTACATGAACTGAGTAAAACCTAAGGAAGGAAATAGTTCTGCTGCACAGCTTCCTTGGCCCTTTTCAGGCAGTCCAGGAAGCCACCTCAAGACCTTCCCTGAAAGCTCTTCTTGAAAACAGAGATCAGTGTTCTCTATCCTTGCATTAGATGGTACCAAACTCCAGAATTGTTTCCTCTTTAATTCACATAAATTTTTGCAGAATAAGTAGTTACTGACTAGAAATGTCAAGTGTCCAAACAGAGCTTGTGGATGAAAAGCCATCTATGATATGGTTAAAAACTGCAGGCTCCCCAGATATATATATTTCTTCTTGAGAGAAGAAAATGCTTCAGTTGTTCTGCTATTTTATGAGTAACCTTTTGTGTTGGGACAGAGATCAAGGAGAACAAAAATCAAAGGGGAACACAAGCAGAATTGGCCACAATATGTCGCCTTTTCCCAATGGAACATTAAAAATACAAAGTAACAACCAGTTCCCAGATCACTGATTTACTGAGTTATGAGAAGCTCTATCATTCCTCCCCAAGTCCTAGGTAGATGGCAAAGAGGGTCAGAAGACCACCACCATAGATGCATCACTATGCATTGAACAGCCACACCACCTCAGAGTTACTGCTTGGATTTTGTTCAGCCTGTGCTTCATGGGGCTGTAGGATACACATTACTGAACAAGAACAGTTGGTCAGAGTAGAAACTGCAGTGTAGGAGGCATAAGAGGAGATTGGATCATGTAACATCTGCAGAGCTATAAAAGTGCACACTGTGGCTTTGTAAGGCTGAGCCAAAAAGAATAAAAGGAGGACTCAAATTGTAGTTACCACAGAGTGGAAAAAATCCCCAACCCCACAGCATTATGCTGATCCAAAAAATGAGCACTGAGCAACATGTGAAATATGATTTAAATCATGACATAATTCCAGAGGGCACCTTCAACAGCACAGCTTTTGCTAAAAACCTACTGGCTTAGCATTGAGGAAAGCACAACCTCTTGCTCAGTCTGTGACAAGCTTTCCTGCAGAAAACTGGCTCCTTAGTGTTTCACTGAGGTGCCTGATGATGCCTCACTTAGCTGCACTGAGGGCTTTTTTGTTAGGTTAGCTTTTACACAAAAAAAGGAAAGGACCAGCAGCCTATCTGTCTTGAGGATGTACATCACTGTGCAGGAATGGACTGGAATGGATGCATTTCTCACTATCTTTGGTGTAGTTAACCTCAGTGATAGGAACCTGATGTTATTCTGATGTTTCAGAGGGAAACTTAAGCTAACAAAGCCCATGGGCTATATTCAAACAGAGATGTAGGCATTGTTGTAGCAAAGTCTGCAGACTTGACAGCTAAGAGCTCTGGGAGCAGAATTTGTACTGCTGAGGTAGCTACTGGAGCTGAAAGAGCTGACAGGCACTGCAGGACAGAGGTCTGTGGCCAGGCACCCCGCTGTCTGCTGGGCTCGGACACTGACCAGCAGCCTGGCAGTGGGGACTTGGGAGAACGTGGGATTCACAGCTCGAACCCCCCACAGGTAAGGTGGTGACAGCCAACACAGGGCCGTGCAGCCTGCTATTGAAACCACTTACTGGGATGTGAGACCACTTTTGAGGTCTGTCTGAGGCAGAGAACTCGCAGGATTTGTATTCAAAGTGCCTAGTACAGAGAGGAGCACACTAACCACAAGGATAAGAATAGGCTGTTCTCTCTCCATCTGTTTCAAGTAGGTCACCAGCAACCCAAATGCAAACTCCTGTAAGCAACGGGCTCCTCTCCTCCAGTGAGATCAGCAGAACAAGGCAAGGAGAGAAAAGTGAAAGAAGAGATCCCAATGTTCAGGGAATATATTCTCATATAGTCTGTGTTCTGAGGAGTGTGTGTCCTTTGAAGTATGTATCAAGAGATCACTAAACAGTCGTTGTAAATTCCCCTGGCCAGCATAGAAGTGTTGTTTCATTAGCCAGTTATAGAACTTAGCTTCTCATCTTAAAAAGAGATATTAGTAATTAGATGATTATTTTAATTATTCTATTCATATTATATTAAGCAGTACTTTGTGATGCCCACAAAGTACTGTGGACTTCAACTCATCATCATAGCAATTTGGAAAAAAAGAATACATTAAAAATTGCATGGCAGTATTGAGAATTTCTTCAAGATTTGGCCTTTAATTCATTCTTTACCCCATATGTAATAAAAAATAGTTTTGACTAGTTAAAAGAAAACATGAATATCTTAAAGAGATTAAAAGTCTTCAGCAATATCTCCGTCTGTAATATTTTTTGTGAGTTGCCTAGGAAATTGTTTATCTACATGTAGGAGAGATATAATTTTTAGTCTGAGACACAGAACATTTATCACAGCTTTTAAAGTCTTTTTCTGCAAGAAGCTAAGAAACAGGCTCTTTAATCTTATCGATCAAGATGCGAGTGGATGCATATCCGAAAGACAGTCCAAGTCTGGATGAGGCTGTACCAAAAGAAGCAGGTCTGGTTTATGTATGTAAATTGAAACAAACAAGTCTCATACTACTGAGAAATATTCACTGAATCCTCCAGGAAAGTAATTTTAAAGATATTATTTTGGAAATAACAGGAAATGGCAATCTTTGCAGGAGAGCCATTCACTTTTCATTTAGAATTAGAATCTGCCAGGTATTTGAGCGTGTTACAGAAATAGCAAACCTGGGATGAATCCACTGTCCTTTCTACCTTATGTAAGACAGGGAGACATTGCACATCCTGCAGCTGAGAACACAGCATTACATCACGCCAGCCTCATGGCTTTTGGTGCCCTGAACAACGCAGAGAAAGGACATGGACCTGTGATGCTACAGTCCCGTGCAAGCCTCTTCTGTTTCTAAAGCTCCAGGATAAATAGTGATTCAGACATATATAGGACGTGGCAGGCAAAAAAGAAACCAAACCAAACCAACAAAACCAAACAAACGGTTTCTGTTTTGCACATAAGCATTTCAACAGAGCTGTTCAGCTGTTCGAGAAAGCATAGGAACATAAGGAATTACCTATGATGTGACTTCAGTGCTTCATCTATCCTGTTCCCAAGAATGACTGTTGGAGATGCCCTCTGGGAAGAGAGCATGAGCAACCCCACTCGCTACAGGCCATCACCCTTGCTGTTTCCCCAAATTAGACTAAGGATATAACAGGGTCCATCCTTGCCTACACCTTTGTAATCTGGCTTTGCAACTGTTGTCTGTGAACTTGCCTAACAGCTTTTTGAACATGCTTAAATTATCAGTCTCCAAAATCCACCTTAACAGAAACTCACATTACTCTCTATGTAAAAAAGGACTTTCTTTTATCTGTTTTAACTTATCGCCAATCAGTTTCAGTGCTCCTTATTCGTAATATTGCTGGACTTGGTGAATGCCAGGTCCACACTTAATCTACAGAACCTCCCAAATTTAAAGTTGCCCTGCTATGAGCAGGAAGTAGGACCAGACGACTTTCTGAGGTCAGAAGATGATCTCCTGAGGTCTTCATATAGTTAATCTTCCATCTTAACTTATTGTACTATTCATGGTTTTTGTAAATCCTAACTGTATCACTCTCCAGTCCTCTCTTTAGTGAATTGAAGTTTCAAAATTTCTTGTCTCTCTTCCTAAGGCAGCTGCTTAAGCATTTTAGATTGCCTTCTCTGTAGTTTCTATAATTCAACTTTGTCTTTCTTGAGGAAAAAAAAAAAGGAAAGAATCAGAACTACACACCACAAGCAAAATATGGGCATCCCAAAGTTTTATTTTATATCTGTTTTCATCTGAATAGCCTTCCTTACACTGCTCACTGCTCTGTTGTTTCACTTCAGCTATTGCTGCACACAGATTCAGAGACCTGACACTTACGGCTCTAAGATCTCTCCCCCTGAGTTGTGGATGTTGCATTCCCTAAAGCTACATGACATGATTTTCTGTGGTTCACGCCTGTACGACAATCCAATTTTTACATCTTGTCTTTGACTAGTGTCCTTAATAAACTTCAGATTTCCTGCTTGACATTTGTAATACAGCACAGAAACAGGAATACAATGCAACCATAGTGATGTCATGTGGTTTTCTCAGAAAAAAAAAGGTAAGGAAAAAGAATGAATAAAACAACACCAGCTCCAGGGCTTCAAAATGATCAAGCAATATGAAGTGACAAGTTTGCTGTGTGTCAGTAATTGTAATGCTGTCAGATTGTAACACACATCTATTCATCTGATCAAATGTTATGCAATCTCTGTGCTGTGTTTACTATTATGGTGACTTTGCTTCTCTGTATGCAGGGTTGCTCTGATTTTTTTAAGCAAGAACAGCATTCAATATCTTTGCTATCCATGAAGAGTTTAGCAGCATTCTCCAAATTACAGCTCTTATCATCTGAACAGAATATAATTTTAGAGATTGTATAGGTATGTTTGCTAATTAGTCCATGAATAAAATTTCATTAAAAATACCTTCTTAAAACGATTAATCATGTACAGGACTCCTTTTATCTTGAATGATCTTGATGATTGACTAACATGGATTCTTCAAACATTCCTGAGTTTCAGTAATTAGTTTCAATTAAGATGCTTGTGACTGTGGTATACAATCATTTTTACTGGTGAATAATAGATGAAATCAAGTCAGCAGATCACATTTTCCAAAGTATGACATCTAGGCATGACCACTTACATCATTCTGTTATTAGAGATGGTGCAAGTGTTTGTTACCCTTTCTCACCACCTCATTTGTATCCTGTCCCTTTCTTTTTGAAAAGGATCTTCAATGAAAGCTGCTTCTCAAGAATTCATATAATTATTAGTAAATTAATATATTTCACTGAAGTTGCACTGGGTTTTTACCAACAGATTCTCCCTTACTGAACTAAAGCAATTTTAGTCTATCTTCATCCTTCAGAGAACTAAATGAACAAGGAATCATGGGTTAACTTGGAAGAGCAATCTGATATAATTAAGCAGGTGGGCTGTAGGGCATTTACAGCTTCTCTGTGGGGAAGTGTTCCGGTGAAGGATTAGACCACACATACCTCTGCCTGTGGAGTTAGGAGGATGCTGCTTGGGGAGTGCTGAGGCAGGTTACAGGAACAGATGGCTTTTCCAAGCACGAGTCTCACCTGCTGCCAGCTATTTCTTGCTGCTCGGGGTGGTCCTTGAACAACATGTGCCATCAGGTTCTAAAAAAAGTACCTTCAAGGAACATGGTGAACACACATCCTATGGCATAACATATCACGTTACCAAGTTGTAGAAAGAATTTTTTACAGCTATCTATAGAGACATTACAGACTGAGACCATAACTCTAATATTTTAATTTCTAAGGAGTTGCTTTTATCCATAGTTTTGCTAATTTTACTCTTATTCTTTCTGTGGCTAGATTCTGATCTCCTGGCTCTGCAATCTTTCTTGCTGAATTTTGCTGTGAGAACTTCAGCCAGAAACCCATTAGACCTTGGAACAAGCCAAGAATAAAACAGTGCTCAGGAGGAGGATGTATGAAATGAATGCTTACCAATACAAGTGAATCAGAAGACTGATGGCAAGTTTTGCTAAGAATGCATCTGATAATTTATTAAATTAAAAGTGGTATCACCATTGAAGTTTTCCAGCAGTTTACAATAAAGATTTGACTGCACGGCCAAGGGAAAAGAATTGTTCTAACTGGCTATGCACCTTGTCTAGGCTGTTTGGCAAATTTTTTATGTTGTATTGGGTTTGCATGGCAAGGGTTTCGTAGTGGGAGGGCTACAGGGGCAACTTCTGCGAGACTCTGTCAGAAGCTTTCCCATGTCTATAGAGCCAATTCCAGATGGCTCCAAGATGGACCCGCTGCTGGCCAAGGCTGAGCCCATCAGCAATGGTGGCAGCACCTCTGGGATAAAAGAGTTAAGAAGGGGGGAAAAAACACCCTGTGCAACTGCAAAAGGAGAGACCCTGCAGACCCCAAGGTCAGTGCAGAAGGAGGGTCAGGATATGCTCCAGGCGCTGGAGCAGAGACTCTCCTGCAGCCCTTGGTGCAGCCCCCAGTGAGGCAGCTGTGCCCCTGCCGCCCGTGGAGGCCCATGGGGGAGCAGAGATCCACCTGCAGCCCTTGGAGAACCCCACAGTGGAGCTGGTGGGTGCCTGAAGAAGGCTGTGACTCTGTGGGAAGCCTGTGCTGGGGCAGGTTCCTGGCAGGACCTGTGGCCTACGGAGAGAGGAGCCCACACCGGAACAGGTTTGCTGGCAGCACTTGTGACCCCATGGGGGACCCACAGTGGAGGAGGCTGTTCCTGAGAGACTGCATCCCATGGGAGGGATCGCATTAGGACAGTGGAAGAATGTGAAGAGTCCTCACCTGAGGAGGAAGGAGTGGCAGAGACATGTAATGAACTGACCACAGCCCCATTTGCTGTCCCCCTGCGCTGCTGGGGGGACGAGGGGAGAGGAGGGAGAGCAATTGGAGTGAAGGAGGGAGGGAAAAGAGGATGGGTGGGGGGAAGCTGTTTTAAGATTTTTTTTTTGTTTCTCGTTACCCTACTCTGCTTTGGTTGGTAATAAATTAAACTAATTTTCTGAAGTTGAGTCCAGTTTGCCCATGAGAGTCACTGGTGAAGGATGTCTCCCTGCCCTTATCTTGACCCATGAGCCTTTTGTTAAATTTTCTCTCTCCTTCCCAGATGAGGTGGTCAGTGATAGAGTGTTTGTGGTGCCATCCAACCAGGGTCAACTCACCACATATGTCAATATCTGTTTACTCTCTGAGAGCTGGATGCATTAGTAGATGTTTGAGGACAAAACTTTTAGGAAAATAAATAGCTTAAAAGCAATATTTTATGTTGAACTATAACTTCATCCAGTTTAATTTCTCTCTTCTGCCTGTATATAAATCAAGGATTAATTCTTATCTCATCCCACTTTAATTACAAAAAAAGAGGGTTACTAACCTTATTTTAAACACTATAGGAATGCATAAAGATTTTCTCTAGAAATATTTAGATAATCAGACTAGAAAATGTAATTATGGTCAGCGCTCTTCCCCTAATGACATGACTGTGACCTAAGAAGCAACATTTATGAGGCTGCAAGAACTGTGCAGTTAAGTTTCCATTTTGTGAGAACAAAAATGATTTGAACCAACAGGACGCAGTAGTAATAAAAATGTGAAATCTATAAAAACTGGCTAATGGAGACTCCATGCTACTCCATGGAGTGGGGTCAGATTAGACAGGTGATACAACAATACAGTCTAAAAAATTTGGTCTTCATACGCAGATCTATAGTGTTGTCCTGCTCAGAGGGCTGTACTTCTCTCTTGAAAGACTTTTCAGAGCACAATGAATCATCTACGGAATTAATTTTTTAACTAGCAATTGCTTTACTTGGTTATTAAGAATTTTACACTTTGAAAAGATAAAAGCTCTGCAGCATCAGACTCAGAGAAATGTCTTGCCTTGTATAACCCATACCTTAATACCCTGACATACTTCTACCGTATTCTTAACATAATTTCTACAATTTAGCACTTTGATGCTTCATGATAGAAGATAACTGGGGCTTTGTCGTTGATGTAGAATATTGTGCCAGATCCTGAATTTAAATAGTAAGGCAAAACCCAAAGTGTCATTTTGGGGTTTTTTTTGTTTTGTTTTTGCTTAAGTCTGGTCAAAACATTCACACTTGCAGCTGCTGTGCTAAATGACGTATATCCTCACAGCAGATAATCTCACGGGTCAGCTGAGGAGATATTTATATCACACTAATGATGCAGAAGTATACAACTATATTGCTCAGAAATCAGAAATCATAAAGCAAGAGGCAGTGTTCTTGAAGTTCCTTTCATAATACTCATTCCTCAAAACCTCTGTTGCCACCAGGATCATTAAGTTTACTATTTTTGTCTTTTTAAAGTTCATTGCCATTTCGAGTGTTGCTGTATGAAGTGAGAGCTTGCAGGAATGGATGCTTCATTACCTCAGCCCAGTTGTGCTTTTGCGAATTTGCCTTTTAGTAAGTTAGTTTGAAGGCAAAGAATGATTTTGCCCCTTAGCAATACTTCTCAACAAATTTAAGAAGCCTTGTTCAGAACAGCTTTAAACATTGGCTTAAACACAATTGGCTACACTGTGCTAAGAGGTTGAGTTATGGTATTATTGGGAGTCCCAGACTTCTCAGCCAACTGGATCCTTCCTGGATGAACGCCCTCTGGCTAACACTGTGAGTGCTCTTAATCATTGTGATGCTCCACTTAGCTGAACCTTTCTCAAGAGCTGCTCCTAACTGTGACTATGTTTTGGACTATATAATGTTGATGATATATGACAAATATAATATTCCTATGAAATTTCACAAGAACGATGATTGCTTTCCTTTTTGTTTTTCAGTACAGCAGATCAAGAGTTTTTATGAGGAGCAAACATCATAGTAATTATATCTCTGGATATATCTCTGGTGTGAGGAGGAGAAAGGAAAGGATGTTATCAGGAAATCAGGACTTACCCATCACAGACATGAATGAAAATATTTCAGAGTTTAGGCATAGCTATTTTGGAGCTGTTTGCATCCTGGTATACAATTCCTTAAACTATTTTATTCTGTGTATTTAACTTAATTCTGAAAGATTGTCGTTTGGGAACTGGGCATTCAGGAATTCAAATAATCATTATTTCCCAGGAGGGAATCAAAAGGAGTGGAAGAGCATCCGTGCTAAATGGTGTTGCTCTCACCAAGGGTGAGAGCAGACCTTGAGTCACTGCTTGTTTCCTGTCAGGCTCCCAAAGGCTTTTCTCTGCTCTGCCCTCCTGTACCGTGGCGACAACTGATGAGAAGCTGTTTAGGATTTTTCTCACAGTCAGCATGGAATTGGGTTGGACCAGGTCTACTAGTGGGACCTGTCAGAGGGACCTGCATTCATTTTCTTCACAGCATTTTAAGGAATGGCCTCATGTCATTGTGTTAAGTAATTATGTTTATGGGACATTATCGATGAATCAGTAGAATTAATGAACTTCTGAGAAGAAATTCAGCTGAACTGAATGAGCTAGTTTAGCCTGGAATTTAATTAGCTTGGCTTGGCTATTCTCTGAAAGAACAAGCAGTTCCTATTGAACCATTCAGGTCTCTTGGGCAAATATGTAATAAAGTATTTTTCTAATATATTTCGTTATTTAACTGAGAAATCAGAATGAAGAAAACAAATTAGCAAAAAGTTACGTCCTTTAAAAAGTATTTTCTCTTTCATTACAGAAAAAGTTTTCCTAATTAAAATTCATATTATCTACTAGAGTTCATAAAAGTACATAATTTAAATATGCTAATACTGGGCTATTTAAAATTACAATGTATTTAAAATTATATTATGCAATTAGTGTTTTTCAATGTGCACTTTTTACCCCAAAGATTTAACCAGCTCCAAAATATTTAAGGTAGTTTCGGTAAAACACAAATCTTCTCTGAGAAACTCTTGTGTGTCACGCCATTACCACCAGTAACGAGCACTCTGTGGCTGGTGTAGAGTAAGCTGAGTTCCTTGGCCTTGACTGTGGAGGATGAAATGCACACTGCTGCTGCTGCTGCTGCAAATGTGCCTATGCTTTGCTTAGTCTGTATGGGTTCTTACACCGTTCTTCAACCCTACAGCACCCAGGGACCTCCCACTACTGTTTTAAAGGACTTGACCAACCCTTGATATTCTTTCTTACTCTCTCCTCCAGGGACCTGCGGCCAATGGCAGGTTTTGAAAACAAAGGTTTGAGATGTCAAATATGATATATTTGGTATGAGTGTAAACACTTAAGAGAGGAACTAAGGGCCAGGGCTGAGTACATGTGGGAATAAATGGGCTCTAGTAGCCTGCAGCTTGTGGGGAGCAAGGCAGGGAAATGAAGATGCTGGAGGAAAGGGGAAGAGGTGAAAAGAGAAGGGATGGCAGTAGATAGCCTGCTTAATTGGCTTTATATTTACAGGACAGTGAATATTACCAGAGCTGTAAGATATGAACATACCAGGGAAAAAAATCATCTAAAAAGATCAACCACAGAATCTTCCAAATGCTAAAAAAAAAAGTGGTGAAAAAGATTTCTATTCACTCTAAAGGGAAATTTAAACACATTTCTTTATGTGTAGTGAACATAGTATTACTCCTGTACTTTTTTCTGTTTTCTACAAAATTGATGCAATTAGCAGCAGTGGATGATACAGGGCACGAATCATACATCCTAGTACAGAAAGAGGGAGATCCATTGATACAAACCTTCCAGCTTGGGGTTCAAAGCTGTGCAATAACCCTCTTTCTCAGTCACGTGCCAGTGGTTCTGAACCATGGGATATTTCTCGAGATGCCTCCTTTTCTGCAAGTTTTGGAGGATTTCACCAAGAGCTGCAGATGGATCGCACCCCCAGCATCCCCAGCACACCCATCACTGCTATGGTGTGGCAGCAGCAGCCACAGTGCAGCTTCAGGGTGTGCAGAAGCAGTCCCTGCATCAGCTGCATCTTCCTTTTTCTGAGATGTCCTTACAGCTATTGAGGCCGCAGGAGCAGAGGTTCCTGCATTTCCCCAGGGTCATGGTGAATACATACTTCTGACACTGTACTGGCAGGAAGTTTTTAGAGGAAGGTGCAGACTAGAGCAGGCATTTTTACCTGCTTTTGATTATTTTTTCCTCTTATAGACCTGTTTTAAATTAGCGGCACTTCTGTTGCTATTAATTACACTTGCTTTTTCATGTTAAACATCAATCCTTTGTCTCTGAAGCAAAGATGAATATTTGTATGGATGGCTAATTTACCAATACTGGGAGCTGTGATCTGAATCAGAACATTGAAGACAGGATAAAAAAGTATAAAATAGCCCCTGAAGATCATTTTTATGTGGAATTTGGAAACAATTAAAATCTCTAAAAGATCAATGTTCTCTAATACTGAATTTTATATTCACAGCTAGTATCCAGAGATATAATTACTATGATGTTTGCTCCTCATAAAAACTCTTGATCTGCTGTACTGAAAAACAAAAACGAAAGCAATTATCATTCTTGTTGTGAAATTTCATAAGAAAATTATATTTGTCATATATCATCAACATTATATAGTCCAAAACATAGTCACAGTTAGGAGCAGCTCTTGAAAAAGTTTCAGCTAAGTGGAATACCATGATTAAAAAAATGCTACAGAAAGAAAACAGGAAATTCAAACATTCATGTTAAATGCCTAAAATCCATGCATGGAAACTAGATTTATCCAGGTTCCCTGGGTGAGGATACACAACTGTAGAGCACAAGGATATTTAAGCCTACAAATTGTAAATAAAAAAAGGGAGAAATGTTTCTGAAAGCCCTTCCCTCCTGCACTTCATAGGGGCTAAAGCAGTAGCCAAAAAAATGCAGAAACTGAGTTTTAGGTCTTAGATTCAAAGGACTCAAACTCATGTATTTTTATTCAGGAAAGCAAAACCGGTGTCATAAATGGTCCAAGCTATAGGGCTCTAAGCTAAGCTGAAATATGAATGTTCACCATCTGTCCTGTTGAATTTGGGCCTTTACACTGAAGGGCTGGGAGGATGCACAGAGAGCAAAGTGGAAAGTTATCTGAGTTCACAGCCATTTGGAAGGAAGAGCAGAGAGTTTTAGCTATGGGAGTATAGCGGGATTTGCTGATGTGATCTAGATGGAAGATGAAGCGCTTGGGGACAAAGGATCAAAGAGAACTAAGATTGTGTGTACTCAAAACTCAGCAGAAATCAAGGATGTTTTAAACAACTGATTCGGAAGTAAGATCAATAGTACCAAGATACTGGAAAACAATTTCCTCAATATAAAAGTATACTCATGCAATATGGGCAAAATTTTTAGCAGAGTGGCAAAACTTGTCTTCCAAACAGATCTGCTTGAAGTATGAGATATTAATTACAAATGCAATATGTGAAGTTTGCAGAAGAATTCTATAGCTTTTGCAGAGCTTTGAATGGGGGATTGTAAGTGGAGAAAAATGTGTGGAATTTACACGGCAAGGACCTTTTCCACAGATGTTATTTAGCCTTAGGCAGCCCAGCAACTGCCTCAGTTCTTCCCTGTTCTCATTTCACATACTCGTTTAGGGATCTTAGATACCTCTTATGTTTAAGCCAAGAGAAACTAGGCAAGAAGTTGCAAAATTATGAAAAAAATTCACGTAAGTATTTAATTACGCTCAAACTTCTATAAACAATAATAATATTTTTCAGAAGAACTGAACTACATTGTACTGGTGCCTTCCCCATTTTCGGTCCCTAGGTATGGTTTTTAGTGTCTTTCAATAGTTAAAGAGCCATAAATACACATTTGGCATTTTTGCTCATTGCAGGCTCTGTGATGTTTCCCATTCTCTGTACCACCAAAGTAACAGGAAAGAATTCCAGGTGTCTCATGGTCATAACCAAATCCCTTCTACTTGTTGCACACAAATGGTGTAAATGAACAACCATTTGGGGTTGAGCTAGACAAATGCATGTGTAGTGGTTGTTATCACTTGCAATAAAATCCTAGAATGTCTTGAGTTGGAAGGGAATTTAAAGATCATCCCGTTCCAGCCCTCTGCCATGGAGAGGGACACCTTTCACTAGACCTGATTGCTCAAGGCCTTATCCAGCCTGGTCTTGAACACTTGCAGGGATGAAGCATCCGCAACTTCTCTGAGCAACCTGTCCCAGTGTCTCACCACCCCCAGAGTAAAAAATTTCTTCCTAACATCTAATCTAAATTTGCCCAACTTCAGTTTAAAGCCATTGCCTCTTACCCTGCCACTACATGCTCTTGTATTAAGTCCCTCTTGTAAGCATCCTTCAGGTGCTGAGGACCACATTTAAGTCACACCTAAGCCTTCTCTTTTCCAGGTTGAAAAATTCTCCTAGCCTTTCCTCATAGGAGAGGAGCTCCATTCCTCTGTGGCCTCCTCTGGACTCTGTCCAACAGGTCCATGTCCTTCCCATGCTGGGGACTCCAGAGCTGAATGCAGCACTGCAGGTGAGGTCTCACCAGGGCAGGGCAGGGCAGAGCAGAGGGGCAGAATCCCCTCCCTCAGTGCTTTGGATGCAGCCCAGGACACATTTGGCTTTCTGAGCTGCAAGGACACGTGGCTAGGTCGTATCCAGCCTCTTACCCAGCAGAACCCCTTAAGTCCTTCTCAGGAGGGCTGCTCTGGGTCTGTTCATTCCCCAGTCTGTGTTGGTACTGAAGGCAGCCCCACTCCAGGTTTAGCACCTTGTATTTGGCCTTGTTAAGTCTCATGAAGTTCCCACGGGCCCACTTCTTGAGCTTGTCAGGTCCTTCTAGATGGCATCCCATCCTTCAGGCATGTCAACCCCATCCCTCGGTGTGATGTCATCAGAAGGTTCCAGGCCAGCTGTTTGTATCTGTGGCTAGTGCATTGCCACGAGGCTGTGCAAGACCTTGCTTCAGCCTGGCTCACCTAGGTACCATTCAATGACTCTGTCTGGCAGGCAGGTGAGTGCTGAGCTGCACTACTGCCTGTACCTGCGCCATCACCAGCACTGTGAAAATGTTTTGCAGTCCCGGAAGCAAGTGGAGTTGTTGCTGTGCTCCCATGCCTTGGCAGACAGCACTGAAATCCTCAAGAGAGATTCTCTTAAAACACCAGTATTGATTTTAACTCCACTGGATGTTCTCCTGAGGCCAGTCAGTGGCGTAATGCCACCCACAGCAAGACTGTTCCCGTGAGCAGTAACTCAAATGTATTTCCCACTTGGTGCTAGCCAGAAACAGTTCAAAGGGAGAAATCAGGTCATTTGTCAAGCATTCAAAGTAGGTGATCTTCACAGATAAGAGCAGGAAAAAGAGTGAGATCTCCCAATCAAGTTGATTCTGGAGGGATACAAGCCTCTTGTAGTCAACAGCTTCTAAAATTAGGATATGTGCTGGAAGTCTGCTGAACCCACAGGATTCGGGTAAAGCAAACCCTCCATGGTAGTTTCTCCTTCATTTCTAAATAAAGTTTATATCTCATGTGCTTTCTGTTGGGTGTTTTATTAGTCCCAGTTGCAACGGGGACATAAAGAGATCCATGCTGGTTCACTGTGAAAGGGAGAGGATTTGCTGCCAAAAAAAGACAGTAAAAGTATACCTGTTTATTTCTCAGTTCTAAAACTTGCTAATTTTTTTTTTCTGAACAGAGAGGACATCTTTCATAGTTTTGTGCAGTCTGTGAGTATCATTGAAGCTGTTCACTTACTTTAGTGAAATAGGCCAGACAAGGTCTTCTCATATTTCTTATGCAGTTATCTTTTTGTTAGAATGATAATCACAGGTGTCTTTTTTTCCTACCTTTTTTCCCAAATCTGTTGTTCACACATTTCTGTTGTACTTCACACTGACATACGGCTTGGCAGCCACTCAGCTGTTGCTGGAGTTGTTCTTGTGTGGTTTTGGCTATCATACCCTACCTCCCAAGATGCCTTTTTAATTGATTTCATTTTATTATTGAAAATTAATTTAAATATTATAGGCACAGCCTTTAGAACCATTTGCTCACGGTTGCCAAAATGCTTTCATGGCCTGAAGTAGGGCATCATAATTATGTGTACTTGGCATAGTTCCATTTTCTGTTTTTACAATTTACCTTTTTCCTCTGATTCCAGTCCTTATGTACATAATATAATAGGATGCTAGCATGCATAAATAAACTGCTGATTATGTTTGTATTTATGTATGCGTATAATTTTTTAAAACTTCTATTTTTATTTTTTTAAAATACTATGTATGTTTTCCCCCAGTTGCACAGCAAGTTGTCACTTTTGGAGGATTGTATACAGTATTGTAGGATTCAAGAAACATGGATTCAGTTTCTCATTCTATCATCGGGTTCCTGCACAATCTTTTAATTTTTCTCCCTGATTCAGTTTTCCAGCTGTGAGGGGAAGATCACATTATCCACTTCGCTTGTGCAGCTTGTTCATTTTCTTGGCTTTTGGGGAGGGACAATCAGCTGATGTACGCACGATGTGTATATCACAGGGGGTTATGCCTTTGTTTCAATCCAGCGAATCTCTGTACAATCACTGAACTGAGGAGCAAAGGAGCAGGGTAGAGTTTACAGGTGTGTCCACTGGAAGTATATGCATCGTATTTGGCTTTCTGAAATCAGAAAATGGTGTTGATTTGCCTTCTGACTGTTTCTTGCTGGAAGCCTTCCAAAAAAATTGCATGATTTACATAATTATTGAATTATTTATAATTAAACTGAAACATTAGTTTGAGACTGATGAAACATGACTTATTTCTTTATTTCAAATGGAAATTAATCATTAATTGACAGATTAGTGTAATACATTATTTATCCCCAATCTTTGTTGTTGCAGCCTGGCTAAATTATATGAGTACGTAGAGATGAATAAACACTCTTTTTCAAAGGGAAATGGGAAACCCGTGGTCTTTGAACTTTAATATCTGCAGCTTTTGGAGTCTTTGCTGTAAATAAGGTATTAGAGCTCAAAGGAACAAAAGTTCCTTTGCTTATTCAGCCCGAACTGCTACTTTAAACACCTGTGCAGAACATTTAAACCGTGCTGTATTCTCTAAAACCCGTTTGCAGTGGCTTCTTATTCTTGTCAGTGTCAAAAAACTGCATGAAACTTGACCTAAAACCTCAGGAGTTTCTCAGACCAGACAGTTTGCTCTCAGACTCTGAGATCAGCTCAGCTCTTCAGAGCAGGATGCTAATAATGCCAAGGTCGTGGGCTCAACCCCTGTATGGGCCCTTCACTTAAGTGTTGGACTTGGTGACCCTTGTAGGTCCCTTCTAACTCAGAATATTTTGTGATTCCACCTGTAGGGCTCTGTGTGATAGCGATCTTCAGCCCCCAGCTGGCAAATCAGCCAGCCAAACTGGCTGGAATAAGACTGGACATTTTTTGGATACGTGTCATTTTGGAAGCAGAAGGTTGAAGGGATGAGGCTTTGGGTTTGGGAAGATGATTTTTATATCTCTGTACTTCGACTTGAATTTTATTTTATGAGCTGCTGCTACTGCACTGGCTTTAGAGTGCCTGTCTTTCTGCTTTCATAAGGAGACTCTGGTTTAACTCAGGCAACTAACTCCAGGAGAAGATCAGTGGTTAAAATACCCCCACCTCAACCTACCATTCCTACCTGGCAGAAACTAAAGCCTAGTAAATACACTAGAAAACTAGCCCAGTTCTCTTCGGCAACAAATCTTCAGGAGAGCTTTAAAAGTGCATTCATTTTGTATTTCTCACACTGTGCAAGGGAGACTATAAATGAAACCTGCTGGGCTACCCTTCTCTACTGAGCATCTAATGAAATCCTTCAACATTAATGATAATCCAGAGGACTCCAGAGGTTACCTCCAAAGATAGATTTCAAGTGGCTCACCTTCCTGACTTTCTTATAAGCAGGGAGTCTGATCCCCATCCATACCTGACTTGAAAGCCCAAGGCTTTAAAGCTGTCCCTTGCTCTAAGCTGTACTTGCTGTTCTATCACTGGCAGAGAGAAACGTCAAACCCTTGCACTTGGGTTGTCTTCATCTCCTGACCTCTGAGGTTTCTACTGCTATCTAAAAATATCTGCAAAGTTGGCACGTTGAACCCCCTTCTCAATTCATACTCTGGTACAAAGTTTTTCGGAAGAGCTTGTGTCTGAGAATGCATCTGTGAGCATCACAGTGATGCCCAGCCGTATGACCTGAACCCTGACTTCCCAGCTATGTCACAGGTAGGGCTGGGATTAGAGTAAAGCCCCAGTAAAGCACATCCACACTTTAACTGCTGTGTCCAGGAAGCTCTGCCAGGCAGCTGTTCCTCATGATGCAGTGGAATTGCAAACTTGCTACTTTCTCCTACTTTCTCTTCCCACGGTAGTAAGGCAGAATCACTAGTTCTGGGATGTCTATTCAGCATTAGGCACAGATAATTTTTCCTAACAGACATCTTAGAAAGTAGCTTTAAGCACACATGTATGCGTGTACAAGGCATTGTTAAACACTTCAATATACGCTTGTAATATGTTATCTTGAATCTTTATTATCATCCAGGACGTATTTTATTTATATCTTTAAATCTCTGCCAAGACCATGGGTTAGAGACCACCTGCTTTTTGGAAAGAGTCTGGTCCTTGGCCATCTGGACAACTTGCCACATAGCAAGATTAAAGGCATCTGGGAATGGAACTGAAATGAAGAGTGATTCCTCACGACTGATTCCCTTTGGTGGCACAACAGGCATCAATGCAGTGAATTTCAAGTGCTAAAATAAAGACACAAGTGTGGGACACTCTTGAGCCAGGCATATGATGAGTGATGGGGCATTGTGAGTCCTGATTTATTCACTATTGACATTTAGATAATATACTAGACCTTCTCCCACTTGCAGTATTTGTTGAAAAGTGGTTTATCAGCTGGCAGTTCATTTAAGGAGGAAGACAACCTCACAAGAAGTTAATGATATTGCCATATTTTACATCAATTCAATGTATTGCACAAAACCACCAAACCCATGGATACTAAAAATACCTGTAGTGGTAGCACTGCAGCTCTTCTACACCTCAATCCCACAGGGCATTGCTGGAGATTGTTCCTCACAAACATAACAAAATGGGAGTGTTATTGAAAGCACCAAAGCTCACAAGCGTCTGCGACCAATTTGGGTGTTTAACACATGCAGCACAGCACCCCAAGCAGACCTGCTGCTACTTAACTTCCTACTCCGAGTGGGAAAAGCTGATTTTCTGAGTCAGGAGTCTGAAAACATGAGGTCAGAGCAGAGAAAAGTGTGGAAAGGTGAGCAAGAACATATGAAAATTGAAAGTATTTTTTAAGAAGATTAAATAAAAGAAAAATATCATAAAGGAAAATACCATAAAGGAAAATACATTTAATATCCAGAAAATTTAAAAAAGCAAATTGATTTTTTTTGTAATAGTATGTCTAGAGATTTTATCTGTGAGATACAACTAGGAGCTAATATTATGATGAACGTGTGCAAATATCAGCATCAGCTTAACATTAGATCTGTCATAATGACTCAAGAAGAAAAATGAATTCCTTTGGCTTTTAGATGGTTGAGTATTTTGGTGTTTAGGAAACAAAGCCCAGTCTGTTCTTTAGATTTGCCTGCCAAACGGTCATAAAGACTTCACATTTCAAGCCACACGATATAGTAGCTTCTTCTATATGTCTATGATATTAATTATATTATTATCTTTGTATATTAATTATATTATTGTCTAATCTTTAAAAAATATCATTATTGTATTATTCTTTTTTCTTTCTGTGTTTAGGATAAATCTCTTCCCCCCAACCCCCCAAACCATACCTTACCTTTTACAGAGGTGCATGTGCTATATTTCATATAAAGCCAAGAATATGATTCTGTTCTCTCACTGAAAGCTGAATTCTCTTGCACTGTCTACTGAGTGTGAGATTGAGGAAGACAAGGCTGAAAAATACAAGAAGAATATGTGAGCATGATAAAATATTTGAAGTACTTGGTAGACTGTGCCAGAGCTAGTTTTAAAGGCTGAATTCCTATTCCCCAGGTAAAATTGGTATTTAAAATAGCCAGCAACACAATGCTGTTTGACTTTGAGCAAATACCTTGTTTTTAGGCATTTTTAACACCTAATGGAAATTCTAGAAAGCTCTGATTTTGAAAATAATCTGTTTCATTATCATATGAATAGAGATGAAAGAGGAAGCATTTGTTTCCACACAGGAAATTATCATGTTAACCTTGGGTTATTTTTTCAGATGCACAAACCCACACTCTAAGTCTGCTTCAATCCCACATTATCTGCAAGTGGGACTGACAAATATCAGCCCAAGCTATTTAATTTTGATTAGATATTTAACTTCTAAGGAGCTAGAATTAGAAGAATTGAGTCCTTTACAAAGTGTTTTGATGTTATGAATAGAATCAGGAATGTTGAAATACATCCATTGAAAACATCGGAAAACTTACTATAGATCTAAAAAATCTTTTACCTTTGTTAAACATATTTTCAGTCTAAAATTATTCTACTGATTTTTAATGAATATTGGTCTCTTTTAAAACCAATAACCACTGTACACCTTCAATTAGTAATGTTTAGAAACACTTCTTTTCTTCTTATGTTTTGATTATGCAATCAGACATTTCAGAAAATTTCTCTCCAGCCATTCATTTAAGAATAAACTCTTGATCAATATTGACTTCAGAAAATTTTGCATTTCACTTTGAAACATTGAAATAAGTGAATTCAAAGCGAAGTCTAATAATTTCCAACAGTGAAATCAAATAAGTACAATTCCAGCCCCTGAAAATAACTAACTGGGGTTTTTTGCATTTCAAAATTAATTTCTTATTTTAGAAATGTCCCTCTCTATTTTTCCCTTTTCCTAGGGTGAAGGACTTCACACATTAAGAGAAGTTTGTTTTAGTGTTATAAATGACCTTGAGATATAAAAAGTTCTATGAATGGAGTATTACAAATTATAAAAACAGAGAACAATTATTGTGACGGGTTTTTGTTTGTTTGTTTGTTTGTTTTTGTTGATTTGAGGTTTTTTAAAGTAAAAGCTTACAGCTAAGAGTGCTCTACACTTTAGGACCTATCATGGTCCCCAAGAGATCTTCCAGTCCAACCTCCATGGTGGAGGAATACTGACGATATTTTCACTGAATATTTATCAAAACTCTACTTAAAAATTACCCATGACAATGTTCTATAACCTGGCTCGATAATCTGTTCTACATCTTAATTATGCTTATCATTATAGTAAATAGAGAGTGGAATTCAGACTTTCCTGTTGAATAAAGAGAAAGAACATTTGTTCATGGTAACAATCTACTTATATTTAGGGACTGAGATCTTACTGGATAAGATGGGTATTGAATAAATAGAAAAAATCTTTTATTCCATTCAGACTAATGAGCTGCCTGAGTTCCTAACAAATACAGTGCAGACCTATTTATATAATAAAATACAGTGCAGCTCCATTGACCTGAAATTTATTTAGGAAGCTGACAAGTGAAAGACCCACTGCTGAGAAACATCATGAAGATAAAAAGTATGATGTTTTATGCAATTTCTTCAGCAGCAATTTAATGCAAGCTCAATTACACAGATCTATTAGAACTGAGATGAAATTAATATAAACAAAAACCCTGCCTGTATTGGAAGTCTGTATTCTAGAACTTCATCTGAATTGAAATGTCCAGGAAAATTTTTATTAAAAATCAATTTTTGAAAAAAATTCAATCAGCTCTAACCATCTGTTGTCTTACTGGAAATTCTGTATGCAACTTGCAGTTATCTGTATTTAAATATGATGACTCAAATCACTGAACTCTTTAAAACATCAACAATTCTGTATAATTTTTTACTTCTGCAAAAACGAATAAAGCTGTAAACTGAGCACTCTGCATCATCTCCTTCGCTTGGTTTTCTCTGCCCAGGGAGGCAAGTGACATGAGTAGTTTGCCCTCGTGACAAAGGGGATGGATTTTTCCATCTTGTTAGAGGCTGTACTCCCAGCACGATTGCTCACGCTGCACTGCCGACACCACATTCTCAGCACTCACAGCAATTATAGATGGGGTTTAAAAAATCATATATTTAAAAATAATATCTGTCTTTTCTTGTTTTTGAGTCGAGATCATTCGTTTACTCTGCCTGTACAAGACTTTTTGATTAACACTCAGTGCTCCGCTACTTAAAGCCAATTTTGGCAATGAACACTCGGATGTCGCCTGAGATCTCCCGATAGGGATCCAGGAGCGGTGCTGTGCGAACCCCAGCATGCACAGTGACATGCACAGGAGCCTTGGGAGTGGTAACACTACGTGCAGTGTGTTTTTCAGGGTTTTCCAATCTGATTTGTAGGTAGAATATTCTGGTCTAGCACTTCTCAGCTTGTTCCCTGATAGGCAGCCTACTATTTCCTTCCATCCTAATTATAGCCCCACACATCACCCCAAGTAATCTCCTCAGTTAGAAACAACTTACATTTTACATCTCTCCCTTTGAACTTCAGAATTCATTTAGCTCTCTGCCTGGAGTGACTAAGATATCTAAGTCTCCTACAGGTTGCACATTTTGAATGGAAAATAAATTATCAATATCAAACCTCAAGGCAGCCTTGAATATCTTCTCCACCACTGGTGATTTTTGGCTTTACCACTCTGCTCACTCCCACTGAACCCTCTCTGTTTTCAGGGTATCTTAGAGAAAAGAGTAGTTGTAGCATCCACACCTATTAAAGAATGAAAAAGCTGCAGTATGGATAATGCATGACACAGCCTTTCCAGAGGAGAACCTTTCCCTGTCCTCCTAAGTGATGGAGCTGTGTTGTGTTGGTCAGAAATGACAATATGATAGAGCCACGAGGAAAGAGTTCATTATCATTCTTCTTTGATTATTTTTACCACCATCCATTTAAGCATCTTGAATATTTTTTTTTCTTTCTAATTTGGCATTGGCAGAGTTTAGAGAGCATCTGGCATTACTTTATGTCTCTTCAGAGGAAAATCCTTGCTTGAGGCTTGGGATTTTTTCGCTTGAGATTTAAAAAGAAATCTTCTACTTGTCAGAGAAGAAACACGGTTTTGAGGAGAAAGGTTATGTAGATTATTTTACGGCTATAAACTTGAGACTTCTGGTGAATTTCCTGAAATAAGGAGCTTGGCCAGAGGGGAATTTATGTGGATCCATGTGTACAGGAAGCATGCAAAGCTCACAGAATACAGCTCAAGCCATTAGGTCTCTGTACATTATCTTACTAGGAAATAAAAACCCCTAGGAACTAGATCTTAATTTATGGGAGTAAGTAAGATATCTATTTCTTCCTCCCTACAATTACTGGCCATGTTTTTATCCCTGCAACTCTTTTCTTATCTACCTGAAAACTCTTTTTATACCTGCTTAAGAAAGAGGTGGTATCTCTCTGTCTCCGTTCTGGCACTGCAACAAGCCTAGATCCCAATCTACCCCTCCAATACAATTTGGGGAGCTCATGAAAAGCTGAAAAAATTAACTTACAACAGGTCCACTCTCACAAGTCCATCCCATCTGACACAGTGGGGCTGGGCTGATTCCTTCAAGCACACCTCGTGGTGGCTGTTCAAGCAGTGAGTAGGGATTGACCAGGACTGTAGGGTGCACACATTTCAAAATATTGAAATTCCTTGGCAAGACATCCAAGCCATGTCTTGGTCTAGTTATATGGCTTTGTGAATGCTCGCTTCTTGTACTTTACCAGAAATATGTTTCCTGCAGTCCAGCATACATTATCCACAGTACTAGAGTGCAGATAAATGACCTGCTAGTTTTCCAGCTTTCTAGTGGTTGAAAAAGAAACATAGAAAGTAATTTCCTTCTAATACAGAAAAAAGAGCTACAGGAAAAGGGTAAAATATTTGGAGACTCTTTCCTTGCTCTGCTATGGATCTTCCTAGAACCTATTAGCTGTTCTCTATCCTAATTTCTTTCAGTGTTTCTGGGGAAATAGCACCTTTTATGGAGTTTATTGGGTTATGGAGTTTATTGGGAAAATTCGCAGATGACATTAGAGGTAAATGTATCTTGGCCCCTCCAGTGCTGTTAATTTCTGCTATTTTAAAGTTTCTCTTTCATTTGTTATACAAGGGAAATGAAAGACACTTCTGTTACATCTGTATTTGATGCAGAGATTAAGGATTAGGGAAAAGAAGAGTTAAACCAGTTACTCTCTTCTTATACCACTTCACTGAATCATCTAATCTATTCCTAATTCTTATATGCCTGGTAAAATAATCCTTCTGAAGTATCTCACTTTCTTACGAAGGAGGAGAAAGTCTCTTCAGGAGCAGCTAAACTTAGGCAAGAGAATTTCCTCTGTTACAGAAGAACAACTTCTCTTCATGGACTACCAGGGTAAAATGACTTTAAGGAGTTTGTTAAGGAAATATCTGACCCTGATAGGGGCAGAGGGAATCTCTTCACCTGTATTACTCTGTGGAACGTTCAAAAAGAATTCTCACTGGGAATGGATCTTCCATATTAAACTGTGGGTAAGCAGAACAAAAGAGAAAGCAAATTATTTCCCAGATGACAGGAAGAATCCTACCTCAGGACATTATAGGTGAAAACTATGCAAAATTGAGATTCTTATATGGCATTATGAAAAATTTCTTATGAATTATAAAAAATCCATATATTTTGTCATGAATACTTTCAATACCTATAAAATGTAAATAACTTTGGCCTTAGATATTTTGAAACTGAAGAATTCTTTTAGCCTATAACATAAAGAATACCTTTTCAAAAGAGGCCTTAACGTAGGCAAAGTGGTAAAGATTAGCAATTGTAACTTCAAACCAAACATCATTACACTGCCATTCCCTTCTATTTATCATGATTAATCTCCTCTTTCCAGGAACATAGAAACCACCCAATCTGGTGCTAACGAGGAAAGCTGCTGATATTTTAAATGTCAATAGCATTTCAGTAACTCCTTAAAATTATTGCAGGAAAACCTGAAGTCTGGACTGCTGGTGGTGCTTTTGCAAAATCCGTTTGCCAAGGCTCAATAAGCCTTGATAGGATGAGGGAGCGCAGAGCTGTAATACCACTTCTGAGCATCCGGTTCTGCAGCTTGTTCCTACTGCCATGTTGCTTGTGTTACCTGGGTTTGTGACAGCATTGGATTGTTAGCAGAGGTGATGGGAGCACAGGCTGAGCAAGCTGATTGCTGATGCTCCTATTTTTTTGCTGGAAGAGCTGCATATGGCTCTGTGTGACTACACTGATTATATCTCTTTAAGTGGTTTGGTTTTAGGTGCTGGCTGTTGTCGACTGCAATTGAATAAACACCTCTGTGTGATATTCTTTTGTGTATTCATGGCCTGCTAATTCAATTTGTTTATTCGTCTAGAGCTGGGTTGTAATTGCTTCTGCCCTTGTGATAGGAAACCTTCCACCATTATCCTTATGGTTAGTTTTAACTTGTCATGCAATCCTTTTCCACAAGTGTCATCTCAGTCCTTGGAGAGAGAAGCAGAAACTGAAATTCTGTTTCAAATGTAACTAAATTCAAACAAGCAAAATGTGTCAAGACAAAAACCAGCATATGTTGCTTGCAAAAAAACCTCTAAATATTTAGGAAACAATCTTAAGCGACATCTATGAACATCTACTGTACAATTGTTAATATCATTCTTCAAACGACAACAGTATTACATGAAATTTTGAGTATTTATTTAATTTGCCAAGACACATTTCTAGTAACTTTAATTATAGCCAGTGATTTGTTGGTATTATATTTTTGTAGCAAAATTTTTACTTGATCCCTCACAGAAAGCAGATGCATGGAGTTGGAAAATATAAGCACCAAATATTTTGCTTCCAACTACAGGGAAAATGTTCTTAACAGAACTCAGCAGTCATAGTTGTCCTATATATCTACCTCTATGGCCCTCATTCTTCCTGAGGATGTCATATTTAATCAGTTCTGGAAAGCCTTTGTACTCGTTTCAGAAAAAAACCCAACTATTTAATTGCCAACTCCTATTGCTCAATTCAGATGTTTCCAGAGAAAGTTATTTCCCAAATGAAATGCAGGTACATTAATCCAGAGCCACTTCTTGAAGAATAACATTTCCTTGAGGAAGCTCCAAAAATCAATACAAGATGGTTTGCTTGGAATTTAAATTCCCTTTAATTATTATGATTATTATTTATTATAAATTTACTAAATATAAGTATAATAATAGATAAATTCATCACAATTATTCCCAATGAGATTCCATCACATCATGTCTATGAGAAGCTTTTTATTTTATATATATTAAGTAGATGTGAGATATCTTTGAGAAACAGAGCAGTGAATGCCTTCTATTTTTTTATTACTATATGCTTACATTTGTAACTATCTGCTTTTCTGTGTATGGTTCTTTTCTGAAGGAACATGAGAGGGAGGAAAAAATAGCACAAAGGGAGGGATGGCAGTTAACAAAGTGGCAACTTAGTGATGAGGGCAGTTGCTTGGAGACTGTATGTGAATCTCATTTCTTTAAGGAGAGATTGAGTACAAATGTCTCTTTACATCTCAGCTGTCTACTGCATCATACAAATATTACACATGAAGAATAAGTAAGTTCTATGGACTTGCTGAAAAAAAGAATTAATGTGCAATAGCATTCTTGGAAATCCTCATGCACTGTGAACAGAGTTTATTCCATGTATCTCATTGCTGTCTTCAGATTGCTTCAGTTTTTTATCCTTGGGTTTATTAGTCCTTGACATGACCAGGACTGAAGCAGTGCTGAGGAGCATTTCAAGTTCGACTGGGTTGTACTTGGTGAATTTAAGTCCTCTCTAAATTATTCAACAACTGAGCAAGAGTTTTCTGGATCATTGATGTGGACAGAAGTAACCAAACTTTGTCTTGCACACTTTTTTTACAGCTGAACTTTCCCCCCTCTCCCCCCCATCCAAGGATTATGTTAATGAAACATATAGCGCCATATCCCTAAATTTAGGCTATATTAAGGTGGAAGCTGAAGCTGCCTATATGGTCCAGAGAGTTCCCTGGAAGGCACATCAGGCTGCCTAAATTTGACAGTAGTTAGGTCACTAGTTTGGGTGCCTTAATTCCTGTGTGGAAGCACACACTTCTCTCTGCTGACTGTAGAGGGAACCTGGGCACCAAAGCTTGCAGAGGTGGTGTCAGTGTTCTCCATTGTCTGCAAGCTTTCCATATAGGAATGGCAATTAAAACCTATGGTGTGTGTTCATCTCTTGGGTTATTCTAAAGTATGCAACAATAAGACCTTCCCTGTACCTTTTCCTCTCCATTTACTTTGGAAGTAGAATTTGCATTGCACACAAACCTTGCCCACATGTGGGCTTATAATTTGCAACATTTAACATGAAACATCCATCTTTGAAGTTAATTATTAGGTTTATGTTTTAATACTAGAACTTTGCATACCTTCTCTGTCTGCAAAGTTGTTTGGAAGGTTTAGCCCTTTCTACAAGTAGTAGTAGAAAATATATTTTTCTTAATTTAGATTTTCAATCCATGAATACAGACAAAAACTGTACAAAAACAAAAAAAAAATAAACATAAAATAAAAAAGAAAGTTTCATAACATTGAAAAAGATTGGGCTTACATTATTTTGTGTTACAGCTACAAAAATTTTCCATTATATGTATATGTCATTAATAGGACTATGGTGAAGAAGCAGAAGAACAGTAATTTTTCCATTTGCCACTGAATAGGGAATTTATCTATTGCCTGCGTGAGAATACGGATTTGTCAGGATTTTTTCTATAGATTTTTTTTCAATTTACACATATTCGTTCCTATCTTGCACTTTTCTTTATGTACGCTACACTTAATGGAAATGGGTAAATCTGAGTTTCATTCCCCCAGATTTTGTTGGATTCATGCCTTTAGGACAGCTCTTCTCAGTTTATTTTCTTTGGCTTCACTAGTATTTTCCAGGTCAAAGTTAGCTTGCTTTGCTCATTCCTCGAGCCAGCCAGAGTCTGTGAAACATCAGTAGTGTTCCACTGAGTTGGAGCTAACAAACCCCACATCTCAGCAGGATTTATTCAGTCTGAGGAGTTTTGCTCCCCACTAATGCAGTCACAGTCTTTCACGAGTCAGCAGGAGGGAACCAGAAAAAGAATAAGCCTGTGAACCTTTAGACACTTTTGCCGAATCTTGTGCAGCAACACGTGAGCTGATGTAGTGTCTTTGCCCTGTGATCAGCTGTGTGGAGAGAGATGACAAACCCATCCAGACACAGTCCTGAGCAGCTGCTGTAGCTGGCCCTGCTTGAATGGGGAGGTTGGACACAATGACCTTCAGAAGCCCCTTCCAACCTCAACCATTCTGTGGTTCTGTGAATTTCATGCCAGTGCATTTACAGCTTTTATATAATGAAAATCCGTTTTCTTGATAGGTCAAGAGTAATAGTAACAAAATAGGTGGCTTAATTATTTTCTAGGGAAATTAATCATGCCTGATGCCTATATCTTGACCTTTGCTTTGAGCTACAGCAATTTGTACTTGGGGAGAAAGGAAATTTACATTTAGCATCATGAATAACAGCCTCAAATAAAATGGACAAATAAGTTTTAATAATACTTCAAATAATTAAGATCATGCACTTGTTTGTCTTTGCTGTTATTAGTTCTTTCATAATTGCTAAAGAGCCATTTGAGAAATCTCCAGGTTCCCAGTTATCTCTAGATAACTGATGGAACATAAAATGATTTGGATAAAACTGTCATACCCAATTAATTGGACATGGCTAATGTACAATGTAACACAACAGGAAAACATTTTAGGACTCTGCCAGATATTTACCTAAAAGAGATACTTTACACAAAACCTCTTGGAGAGATGAGAATTTGGCCTTCGTCTTGTACAATTGTGCCAATCTGCTTGTTTCAAAGCACAATTCCAAATGGACTTGGATGTGACATCTTTGAAGTGTAGAGCAAAAAACTCTCTCGGCCACCAAGAACATGGAAGGATCTTTCGAGTTTTAAGCGGCCACACAGAATGGTTTCATGAAGGGCAGGTGAAATCTTTCACACTCAGAAGGGGTAAGAAAGACTTGTGCTACTTTTCTGCGATTCAAGAGAGCAGCTGATGGAAAAGGAGCAAAGAAATGAGAAAACTATCTGGGCAAGTGGAGGGGTTGCATGAACATTGACCTACGATGGGTTATACAGGTATATCACTGTTACAGGTGTATTATCATAGTCTTTCTGCCACATGCTTGCAGAACACTTTGGATGAGATTCAGTTGCAGATTCAGACACCTAAATGCTGGGGTTGGTATCACAGAATCACAGAATCAAAGAATATGTCAAGCCAAAAAGGACCCACAAAGACCATCGAGTCCAGCTCCCGGCCCTGCACGGGACCATCCCCAAGAGTCACACCATGTGCCCGAATGCTTCTTGAACTCTGTCAGGCTGGTGCTGTGACCAGTTCCCTGGGAGCCTGGGCCAGTGCTCAGCTGTCCTCTGGGTGAAGAACCTCTTCCCAACATCCAACCTAAACTTCCCCTGACACAACTTCAGCCCATTCCCTTAGGTCCTGTCACTGTTTCACATGTAAATGTCTCATTCACCTGCAGTGGCAGATGCATTTAATCTTCACTGGATCTCCAGACTGCACCAGTGTGCTCACAGATACTTACATTCAGCTCCAAACTTGTAACTGAACTCTTACTCTTTGTCTCTGGGATGCAGGTGTCCCCAGTGCTGGGACAGGACAGCTGTGTTCTGGTGGTTGCTAAGGGCTGTCCTTATGCATCTGTTGCTCATTTCTGCAGCAGCTACATGTGTAACCTGACATGGGGAGCACAGTGCTGTGTGCAAGAGTCGATAGCAGCATCCTGTGAAGAGCTGACAGTCACAGCTTCTCTGTTCCTGTCAATCTCATCTTTCTGAAATGAAGCAGGACTTGAGGAAGGACCAAGGCACCAGTAATGACCAAGACCATGCGGAAGTGACTTTGGGATTAAATTGTGTGAACAAGCATATAAATTAATTCAGCACTTTCTATCCAATTCTTGAGAGGCTTCACCACCTCATTCTGAACTCATTTGGTAAAATAGCTTTATTTATTTATTTTTTTTCTAAAACAGAGTGAAAGCCACTTTACTTATTACAGCAAGGAAGAAATCTAATACAACTTTGATTGATTTCTTTATCTCCTTCCTTTGGGCTGCTAACTGTGTTGTACTGAGGAAGGGAGGGTCCATGAGACTTGCTGCTCCCTGTTTGAGGTCAGGTCTGGAGGAAGGTGCTTGCCTCATTGATGAGTTTGTGATGAGTTGTTCCTTGGCAGGTTTCTTTATGCCAGCATCTTGAACCTCACTTGGTGCCACATATTGGGACAGCTCTTAAGGAGGCTGCTATTAAAAGGATGGAGGATTATTTATTCGGCAGGTTTTTTTGGAATGAGCACTGTTATAGCCTATTAATTCTCACACTCTGCTCACAGACATCAAAATGCAAAGTTCAGTTGCGAGACGTAGTTCTCCTTCCATTGTTACTGAATCTAAATAAAAAAAAAAAAATTGGCTCTGTTGGAAAAGATTTGGGACAACGAAAATGTTAACTCTTCATACTATGTTCATACATAGAACAAAGTCATATCACAGGTTTAAAGTCTGAGCGTGAAGATGAGTTCATCTGATACTGAGAGGAGTATTTTTCTGTATGTTATAAAATATTTGAATGTGTGGACAACATGTGTTTCAATATGTGGTTAATTGGGTGGAAAAAATGCCAAATAGCAAACAATCATAACTTGTTGCAGTTTTCACTCACTGTGCCTGGACAATGCCCAAACAGATGCACCACTTTGTACGAGCAGAGGCTGGAAATTCATCACAGTGCCAAAGACCTTGTATCTACCAGCCTTTGGGTCAGTTCCTGCAAGGAGAGCTGAAGAGTGAACTCTTTCCATCTTTAGGGAAAGCTGAGGACAATCTGTGTGAGAGTTGTTTAAGAAAATGCTTCATTTTTTTTCCTGTGCCCTAGTTTCTCATTAAGGCTTTTGCAGGGAGGGAATCCCCTTTTCCTGTCCTCAAAGATTAAATATTTACTTTCTGAAGTGTTGCTATGCTGCTTCAGAGAGGTCGTAGTTGTCACTCTTGACCTCTTCAGGAGTTAATTCCAGGTGCAGTAACTCATGCCATGACCAGCCCTGGTGCTGTACAGAAAGGGCACAGGGTGGCAGCTTCACCACCCCTACCTGGCCAGGGCCTGAGCTAAACTGCACAGAGGTATCACTTCAGAGATAACCTAATTCAATTTTCATCTCACTTTTAATTAAAAAAAAAAAAAAAAAATTGGTGTCCTTTTTCTCTTCTAGAAAAGATCATTTGGAAAAGATCTGTAATTTGGTGGAAAATTTTCAACCGTCTTTGCACAAACTCTCATGACATCAGGCCTGAATTATTTCCAGTACTATCTTTATAGTGCATTCTGAGCAACCAGATTTACTAAACTGCTCTATTTTTAGGTGCATAAGAGCAGGTTACTAGTGATTCAACATCTCTGTGAATTATGTAAGTAAGGATAACACAAATTAATCCCGAAACTCCATCTCACTGCCCACCTATTTCTGATCTTTCACAGACGATATCTTCTTCCTCAGAAGTCCTTGTTCTTTGGTAGCATTATGTACAAAGTTTGACCTGACTACATCTCTAACTAATCCTGCCTTGTCTCAGGTGCTGACTTTCTGTGGACCTGATGATATGAATCAGGTGAGGACTAATAAATATTCCATTCTTAGTATTTTTAAAACAGTATACATTAGGTAGGGCAGGTTGTACATAGAATGGCATAACAGCATTGATGTCTATCAATGGAAAAAAAACTGAGGGTCTAATGAAAAATTAAAAATTGAATCAGTCCAACAGCATTTATTTATTCTTGCTTTTCTTGTCTGTTATGTAAAAAGTGTTACTAAACCTATTACGGAATTTAAATATCAAAGGAAGAACACAATGTAAGTGAGAGAAATGAAGATGTAAGGAAGAGGGAAGGATGGTTTTTGAGAAGACAGCTGACAAATCAATGAACCTGTAGGATAAGGAAGGTATCTCCAAATGTCAGGAGCTGCACTGACCTGTTTGAATGATGAATTGCAGCACAGAGAACATTATGACACAGGGCATGTTACAATATGCCAGTGCAAGAAAGGTTGCAGAAATGTCACGTGTCAACAACTCGCACTACACGCCTTTATTACCAGAGTCACCCAGTATGGTGACCTTTCTGCATGCAAAGTTAGCCACTGTGAGGAGAACACACACTTAACATATGTGTTCTGGTTAATATTCAACTCTGAAAACATTATTTTAACACCACAAATACAATGACAAAATTGCATAACAAATGATCGCAAAGTGTCATTTGTCACAAAGTGTCAAAGAGCAAATTTAGGGAGTGTGATACGGCAGTAAAAATCATGGTTCTGTTTGTGTGTTCTTCAAAATCTAAGAAAACTATCAGTTTAGGTATTTGGCTCCACTGAAAGCATTTCTTTCTTTTTTTAAATAGTATTTTGATAATCTTAGCATTGCATGGCATTTCAAGCTGGAAGCATTTCACCTGAGTGAAGCTAGAGCTTGTTCCAGTGTGACACAGCCTGAGGAAAGGGGACAGTTAACCCCTTACCCTACCCAGGTTACCTTGGGGCAGGTAATGTGTGGTACACAGAGCTCCAGAAACCCATTTGCACAGGTGTCCTCTGGTCACCAGCACAATCACAAAGTTATTCTGAGAAATGGTGTAAGTTTCACCAGGAAAAGTCTCAGAAGTCTCACTGGAAATCTGCTGCCAACTTTTCCACTTAATTTTTCCATGTGGGTGAAGCAGAAAATCAATAATAATCAGTTTGTAGAAAAAAAACAAACCCTGACAGTTAAACAAATTGACAATTTTTATTTGTCTGTGTAATGATCATGGGATCTGTTGGGGATTTCTGCGAACAGAGAAGCCTCTCTGGTTTCAAGTGAAGGGCATAAGAGTTTTCTCCTTCCTTTACTCTCCTTCCCCTTTGCCATCTTTTCAAATCTTATAGTAGATTAGTCTGGGAAAAAGATCTGGGCTAGAAGCATAAAGCTGTTGGCATCCTCCTGCCAGTAACCCCTCAGGCAGCAGGAGTATGAGCAGTAGTGTGGGGAGATGCCAGGGGAACATTCCCTTGGACGAGGGGACATGGAGTGAACTGATGGGCAGCAATGCTCCATGAAAAGCAGAAGGTCAATCCAAGAAAGTACTTCTTTACAGGTTATGGTTTTACAACTGCCAAGGATTTTATTTTGTTAACTTTATATTGAATAGGCACCTAGGGAAAGGGAGTAAATATTTACACTCTATCCTGCTCCATTCATGGATGAAAAGTATCAAGTAACCAACGTTGAAGCAAATTGCCTTCTCAGCTCAGTAGACTTTTCTGCCTTGTTTGCAGTTTCTCCCATGCTTCTTCAGGTAATGATGAAAAATTCAGCCTCATGATGCCAGGTGCGGGAGGCATCCACAACTATTACATGGGAAGTTGCACAAAATTTGATTAAAGAAACAAAGATTTCTTGACCAGTGTTACACATGCAGACAAGATGTCTGAAAAGACCAGCAGCTTTCCTCTTTGCCTGTAGCAGTTTTTAAACTGCCACCAATTCATTCTCTGACAGCTGTTTGTGGTATTCTTTGGACCCCTGTGTGAGGTAGAGCTCCTGCAAAGTAATAAAGTGGAGAGTGTCGATGTCTTTAGGGACCACGGTGTTATTACTTACAGAGCTGCATAAGCTGGCAAGTCTAAGGAGAGCTTTGCACTGCAGGTACCTCTGCAGAACGCTTTAAGTACAGCCATGAGCATAACTCACACAACCTCAAGAATACTCCTGGGAAGCATAACTCAGAAAATAGGTGACATTATATGTAAGAGTAGTTTCTGTGAGTTCCTGCTTGCTTTCACGGGGTAGTGCTACACCTGTGTAGCAGAAAAATTGCTAAACAACAATTCCAGTCAAATGTACTAAATTGCACTTGTCCAGCCTATCCTTGCTTTCTGCCTTAGGAGTCTATTCCTGGCAAGCTATAACAGGGATAGAGCAAAGATCCAGGTAATACAATCTGATGTGTAAGCAGCATGGTTGCTTCCCTGTGCAGGCAAAGCAGAACAGGGATTAGGAGATTTCATTCTGACATGCTAAAGCTTTCTCAGGAGAGGAAAGTAGCCACATATCTGATGCAAAATCCACAAAATATTTTACCTTCTTTTTTTTTTTCCTCTCTGAATCTCAGGAAACAGGCTTACTTTGAGATGGAAGTTGCACCTTTGGATAAAGAACAATGCTCCAAAATATTCTTGTCATTCCATTTTCATTTAGCTAGAACAAAAGCAGATCTCTGTCCATACTTGCTGTTCATTTCTATCCTTTCCATCTCCACCTACTTCTGCTTAAGCTTTACCTCTTAATTTAAAATAGCAATATTTTTCAGAATGTGATAGCAAGAAAGTTACCTGTTGTGTTAAGACCTCTGCTTCTGAAGATTCATTGACCACCAAGCTGAGGAAGCTTTTATTCACTGCCAGCGAATGCACTGTATGCCTTATTTGCAGTGTGTTAATTTGTCACACTGTATGCCTTATTTGCAGTGTGTTAATTTGTCACTTCTTGGTCAGAATAGACAGTTATCAAGTCCAGGCTTGTGAAAAAGAATAAACTTAAAAACCAAAGTGTGAGAAGGTATTATTCTTTCAGAACTCTTGTCTCCTAATCTGATCTGTGGATTAGCAAACTTTGGAGGGCATGCAATTGAAATCTTTGCTAGTGAGGATAAAAAGAGAAAAGGCCAGATAATGTAAGCTTTTAAAGCATCAATCTCCCCCTGAATTCAGTAGAAACCAGTGCATTAAACCTTTGGATGTCTATACCAGGGACTGCTGCAGAGGTTCCCATTCAGTGTTTGCACATAAATATGTATTTCTGTAGGTATGGAACTTGTGTCCCACAGGGCCAGGGCTAGTCTGGAACTGAAGATGAGCAAGTTTGTTTGATGAAGGGAACAGCTTGGTTCTCAAGACCTGGGTTTTAATATGAGAAGAATTTGAACTTCCTTTGACTTTTTCATATTTCCATGTACCATTTTTAAGTATTGACTGATTTCAAACCAAAGTCTTTAAGATAAGAAAACAATATCAAAATGTAATCTTTGGTCAGATGTGGTTTGATAATCCAGCAGCCACTGGATTCCCACAAAGACTGGATAACCCTATAGGGAGTAGGTACAGCACCTCATCAAATTTGGTACCACTAGAAACTTAACACAAAGAGGAAAAAGTCAAATTATATTCAATTTAATTTTCTCAGAATAACAAAATATAAATAACCTCCAAAGGACTTGTTCTATAAGAACAGACATGCTGCTGTGACAGTGCATAATGTGAGAGAACGTGTGAACTTTGTAAAGTACCCTGTATTGACAGAATATATTGCTTCTAATAAGTGTGAAGAGGAGCATTTTGTACAAAGATCAAGTAGCAACTAAGAGAGAAGCCTCTGAAATAGCTGCATGCTATTTGAGCTACTACTGGGTACTAATGTTACAGCCTGGATGCCACTCTGATCTTTCTAGCCTGGAAGACAATAAAGAGGTACTGAAAGCTCAGGGCTGTAAACAGATGAAGGTATTCTAAGAACTCATTCCCCTTTAAATATGATGCTGCAAACTCTGACAGTCCTTGGAAGAAATGCATCTGATGGAAGAAAAGGACAGCATGGGACAGCTACAGTGAAGTGATAGGAAACACACAGAACAGATGTTTATATATGGAATAAACTTCCCCAAGAATCACTGAGAAGCGGTCAGGGGTCTGTCTCCTAGGCTTTGTACTTCATTTTTTGTGAAGATATTTGGCTTATCCAATCTACAATATTGAAACTTCAGTGTTAACATAATACTTGCAAATACATACACTCTAACTAAGTTTTAAGGGTTTGAATCCTAGCTCTCCTGAATAGTGAAGTTATTGGTAGTCATAGTACAGAAAAACTCTAAGCCTGCTGAAAATCAGGGCCCATCTTGTAATTTGACCATTCGCAAATTTATCTGGGCAATATTGAGTTTTCAGGTAACATTTGGCCCAGTCTGGTTGAATGGTGAAGGCAAGGATTTATCCACTGATGCAGAAAAGAGGAGTGGTCAGAGGAAGAAAAGTCATGGATGAACACTGGTGTTTGATACATGATCACCTGCTGGGTTCCCACAGCATTACATTTGTTTCTTGCTGTCCACTGTGGAAGAGCAGAGCACCCGCCAATCCACGCGAGAGAGCTGCTGCTTGCCAGGACCTGCACCACGTCACCTTCCTTTGCTTAAAGATCCTGGCATCCCTCTACCTGCCTCCTGTCTGACTCCTTTCCTCTGGGATAAGGCTGGAGGCCTGGGAGGTCTGTTTACAAAATGCTGCTAATGCTTGTGAACCCATCTGGATATTACTGACCAGGATTATGACATGCCCAAGGGCTATTGCCAGAGACAGTTAAGGGAACCTAAAGTCCTTCCTCTAAGCAAGAATTTGCCCAACAATTGCATGAGATATTAACCCAAATTGAAGCTTTTTTAATGGAGAAAGGGAGACTGGAAGAGGTTGTGGGGCATATATTTATTTTTCTGATCAGAAAGCAAAGAGTGGCTCAAGAAGAACCGTGTGAAAGGAAAGAAGAAATTTCCTAAGAGTGTTTTACTTTATTCTCATAGAGCTCCATGTTTGCTACTAGGGGAAACCACCACTCTCTCTGATTTGTTTCTTACAGTTACCACGTATGTGAAAAGAGATGATGACAGACATCTGAGGTGAGAAGAACACAGTTCCTATAATTAGCATTTGTGAAAATGTCACTCTGCTGTCCTTGATAAAGGGAGTTTTCTGTCCCAGGCATACATAAGCATCTAAAACCTCTCAGAGCTAGCAACTCATTTCTTTGCTACTACTATTTGAGACCAAAAAAATAGTATTATTTCTGCAACTCAAAGATTAGCTGAGGACTACTGGAGTCTTTCTATACTTTTTAGCAGAATGAGTGTTTTTTGATTGATGCTCATTCTGAATGCAGGCAAATGATCTGGCAGAGGGCAAAATTATCCAGTGACCTAATGTCCTGTCACTGATACACAAATAATTATATGAGCACTGATCCACATAACATCCGTTATGTGAATTTGAATGCCCATCTGTTCACTCCAGATTAATTGTGACACTGATAGCTCTACATTACGAAACTGTTATTTTTTTGAAGCCTTCCATGAAAGGCAAACCCCTCTTTCAATCCCTCCCCTAACTCTACACAAAACAAAACCCCAAACCAAACAAAAAAAATGACCAGTTTTCAAAAAAAAAAAAAAAAAGAAAAAGCAGGTTCATAAGTTCAAATATTCTCTTCACTGCCAGATAAAGCACACCAGGACCCAAGGGAATAGGTCATAGCATAAAACCTGCTTAGAAGTTAGAAAGAAGATATTATTCTTCACCCAACATTTTGACCCTAAGTTAGATTCAAAGTGATACTGAAAGGTTCAATTCATTTTATTTGACGTTAGATATCAACAATGTGGATGCCTGTATCTGATCTAGTCACCCTTTGAGGGAATGATTCCTTTGACCTATTTTGGATGTCTACTTTAAGACAAGACATATTTGCACCAGAATTTATTTCTCTAAGGGACCCTAAGAGACCTTAGTGTCTGAGATCTGCTATGGATTCTATACTGTAGATGTCTATATTTGGTGAGATCAATTGCACCCTCAACTAATTTGTGGGTAAATGGATTAATTTTGCATGTCACAACTACTTTAACTGCATTTTCTCTTTGTTGACACCTAATTCTTCTCAGATACTTTGATTCTTTTATATTTTGACAATTTCTCACTGATCTACACAATTGCAAGTTTTGCTAGATCTGTCCTTCTATTGAGCCAGAGCAAATAACCCAAACATTAGCATTATTAAGCATTTGTATCACTATAAATGATCCCACTTGCAATTTATGTCACAAGATCATTTTTAGTGGCCTCCACTAGAAATTATCTCCCAGATCTTAGAGGTATACTCTAAAATGCAAGTTTAATTTTCTGATATTTTGCAGTGTAGCTATTAATTTTGAGTCAAGAACTTTTAAAATAGTGCCATTAATTTTTGCATGCATTTAAATATATATGTAGTTGTGTTTTAAATGTCTTTCATCTAGCAAATCGAGCAACGTGTTTTGATTCACTGATGGCTTGTGTAAAGTGTATTAGTTATAGAAGCCTTTATACCATTTTGCTTCCATTGCTAAATTCCATTAACAGGTGCTTAAAATGCATGGATGAAGTCAGTGGAATGATATCGAGGGGGCACCTTAGTTTTGATAAGAATAAAACCAGAAACTGCACTGTTTCATAAGGAGAATTCATAGTGCTATTTATTATTGATATTACTTCAAATTGTCCGCAATGATCCTGTTATTTACATATGTCATATGAAATGTCTGTTCTCTGGACTATAATTCACAATTCGTTATTTCCACACAGTGTTTTTCTATGAGCAGTAATGGGAAAACTTTAATTGTTTCTGGTTTTGGCAAGAAAAAAAGTTGATGATATCACGCTTGGGAGTAAGAAGTTATGATATCCTTACATATACCTAAGATAATGTCCTTACATAGAGGCTTACATTTTAATTACAATTTCATACCCCAGCAAGTTTTGGGTGCTCAATTGCATATTAAGGCTGGGATTTGATTTGCCTAGTTTAAGAATTTTACCAAATTTTAGTATTCTTCTGTGTGTCCCACTTAATTACAGATTTTTAAAGTGCAGATATTTTTTCCAGTCTGGTCTAGTCGTTCCATTTTAAGAACTCCCCTCATGATTATGTTAAGGTTCCAGGCATTACGGATGAAGTGATTCTCATTTGTCTTGTATAATAAATATGTACAATGTCGAAAGGTGAGCCATGGTCCGGATTGTCTTTGTAATTAACCAAGAGAGGAAGGCACTTCTCTGCATAACTAAGCTTTTCTGCAATTCTTGTGGCCTCTTTAAATACTTACTTTATCATGGCATGAGCCATTCTCTAGAAGCACGTTTACTTCCTGTGCAGCTCAGACACAGAGGTTTACATTAGCGACAGCTAAATCATATCTGGTGAATCCTACCCAATTCATCCCTGGGAGAACTTGTTTCAGGTTAAAAGAATGTTTAAATTTACTTCTGTTCAAAAAATCTGAACTAGACTAAAGGACAAATGAAGTGCTAAGGAAAGTACAATAGAACTGCATTGACACCAGAACTGGCAGAAGAAGTTGGCCCGAAATATCCTAAGGCACATCATTTCCTGCACACTTACACAGATTTTCATGGTTTAGGCAGATTCATCACTCTATTCACAAAACAATTCCATTTGCTGAAATGTGATATCATTTTGAAAATAGCTGGAAATCTTAGCACATAGCTTGTTTTTAGCCTAAAATACTGGAACAGATCTCAGTTTGACTTTCATAGTTTGTGTAGACCATATGGTCTCATGACGTTGCCCGTCATGTTGCCTCTGCTTTTCCTTTAGACATCTATATTCTTTGACAAGGGGAAATAACAGCAAATCTATATCCAAAATTAGATTATTTCACAGATAAGGACCTGCATACTAATGTATTTGTTCCACAATCAGGCACTAGAAAGACAGGTTATGGCCATATTTTTTTTAGAGAACTTGAGCATCGGAAACCTTAGTATTGCTGCAATATTAAATGATGAATGTGTACTTCCTTTTAAGTGTACCTTTTATCATCTTCCTGTTCTGTGATATGATGTATCTACACAATTTTTTATGTTCTGTGATTTATTTTTTTCTGAATATTTTTCAGACATTTTTGCTAGAGAAACAACTAGTATTTATACATAATAAATATATTTGATTCAGTGAGGGTGCTTCTTAACAACCATTGAGATTAGCTATCTACTATTTTAAATTCTTTATAATAAAGTTAATCAGTTATTGATAAAAGAGATTAAACTAGGAAAATTAAAGTAGGTATGGTATTTTTTCATGGTATTTTATGAAAAAAAACCCCCACCCTACACAAAGGAGATAATGAAGATAATTTTTTCCAATGTTTATGACTCCTTTAAATATAAAACAACCTACTCACTATTGACAAAAACTGTTGTCATGTTCTTTCTTAACAAATTTCTATGGTAATAATTTATTATTGTAGAAAATCATAGTGCTTAATTTATTACAGAAATTAAGATTCACATTTAATAAGGGTTCCTTTTCTGTCTTTGAAAGATTATTCAGTTTACATATAGGTAGAGGTCAACACTTCAGCAGGAAATCTGATTGTGGAACACAAATAAAAATTTTAGGAAATTAAATAGGAAGTTGACAAGACAAGTAGTTTGTGTTGTCATGTTTCAATCTAAAAAAAATGTGAGACTGTAAGAACTGTTTTTTAAAAGAATTAAAAAGAATACTAAAAAGTATTGACACAACATTTTTTAAAATCACTCCTTATCAGTACCTCTTGGGAAAAGGAAGGAAACCCCTCTGTCAAAGAAAAACGTAATTTAAGTCACAATATGATTTAGTCTTGAAAGTTATATTTAAAAACATGTAAACAAAATTACAGATTAGAAAACTTTTATTCAAAGCAAAGTCGATGAGGAAAATTTCCATTTTAGTAAATTCCACAGCCTGCATAGGTATGGTGAAAAACAATTTATTTGCTAATAAAATCCAGCAATATATTTTCAGACGTACAAATAAGTAGTGTACTGCAACTATTAAATCAAAAATATCTGTAAGTGAAAAGCAGTATAAAAAATGTAATAGATGCTGCTATAATTAAATTTTGACATTTCCAATAAAAATGGTGAATTTTTATTGTGATCGTTATCTCAGCCAACCCGAAAAATTAGGCTATTAAAATTTTGTGGAATGGCCTGTGGTCATCTTGTGTCTTGAGCTGATAATTTTTATTATACTGTGCAGTATGTCAGGAAATGCAAGGCTGAAATGATCATATAGAGGGCTATAAAGGTCAAAAGAAGAAAGCTACCTTGCATTCTGCATGGCTTTGGCAATGGGTCTGTCAGCCGCTCACAAGCTATCAGATCAGCTAGACAGCAATACAAGCTTTATGTTTGCTTAGATTAGACAAAATAACTTTCATTAAAAAAAGATTGAGCTCCAAAAGTAAGAATTGTATTTTGGTTTTAATTAAATATGTAACTAAAGAAATACTAAAAAAAAAAGTGAAAAGCATATTTTACCTAAGTTAGATCTGCTTCACTCAGTCATAATTGGAACCAGATTAGTTTTAATATTTCTTACTTTCAAAAGAATTTCAACAATTATTTTTTAATCAATACTTAGGATAATGCCTCCCTTACAAAACAATAAGTATTTGCGGTTTTGTGGTAGCATGAATAGCTTAGCAAAATCTGACAAATTCAATTATTATTTCTGAATGATTTACTAATATTAGTTCCTTCTGTGTGTAGGAGTTTCTGAATAACCAAGCTGATGGAGAGCTAAAATACAATACAAAATAAAATCATGTAATGGAAACCTAATGCACCAATCAAATGAATGAGAATGACGATAATAAAAGAGAGATATTTAAAAATATCCCTGTCTATTCAGAAAGCATTAATCCAAGGAAGTATTTCACAAGCTGTACTTGTGATGGAAAGGACAACGTTACCTAAAGTGTTAAGCAGCTCATTGCTTGCTTTGGGCAATATTGTCATGGAGTCATAGACTTAATATCAAATTTTATATTTTAAAATGTGTCAGATTTTCTTCATCTCATGAAGCTAGGTAAGCAAGACCCAAGTCTTTGTCATTGTTGTTTTAAAATGCAGGATTGTTGCCAGGAAACACAAAACTATGTATATAAAATTGTTTCCTAGACCTTTCTAGAAAACTCTTCACCTGCTGAAGTTGTTTGTGAACACTTCATCTGTCACATCTGTAGGCCGAGGTGTCATTAGTACTCACTGACATCCTGGGGACGATAAATAGGAAGCAAGTAGTCCTTAAGTACGGTACACTATAGGACCTGTCACAGTGTATCAACCAGTGAGATCATTCTGCAAAAGACAAATTGTATTAATTTTTTTATTTGAGTCTACCAAGTGATAACAACTTAGATCATCTACCTGAGTTATATTGTTTACAAGACTATCAAGCTGGAAGTGCAATCACTGTTTGTTTTCTATAACTTTCTGGTCGACAAGAGAAAAGTGCTTTAACCAGGAGATAAAAACGATAGTGCTTGGTATTCCTGATCAGAGCTTTTCCAATCAAATGTATTTCAGGCAGACAAATCCAGTTTGCCCGGATCCCTATACATAACAGGAGAAGGTGGAAAGGAGGGAGAGAGACAACAACTGAAGAACAGCAGTTTAGGGATCACCTAGAGAAGATGTTTGCATTGAAATCCATGGGGCTGTAGCGGATTTCCCAAAACCTGCTGGGAGCACTGGCTGCCATGAGTGTGCCACCTTTGATTATGATCTCTGCAAAATCACTGAGATTGATTGAAGTCCTTTGAGGGCTGTGACACAAACAAAGGAAAACTGTGCTTTATTTGGGCTTTTGACATTTGACATCCTCTTCCCCCCTCACTGTGTTCACTTTTGGAAGCTGAGGAACTTGCTGGATTGATAGATGGGTTAAAAATTGTTTAAAGAGCTGGACTCAAAGGATATTAATTCAGAACTTGATATCTCTTTGGATGCTGCTGACAAGGTGAGCATCCCAATGGTTTGTACTGAGGTTGATGTTCAATAGCTTCAGAAATGGTCTGTACGATGAGACAGATTATCCCTCAGTTGATTACAAAGGGTCAATTTCACACCAGAGAGTACAGCTTCAATTCAGAGATTACTTGAGAAACCTCAGGAATGGGTTCAAGAGGAAAGAGTATGATGTTTCTCACGTATGAGGAATAGCTGCATAGATTGAAAACTGAGATGTGTAGGTAGCACCCTGCTGAAAAGCACCTAGAGAGTACAATGGAGTTACAACGAAGTTAAGCATAAACCAAAGTGTGCTTCCACCACAAAACAAATCAAACAACATATTGGGATTTAGTAGGAAGATTGCAACAGGTAATCCAGAGAAGATACCCTGTTACACGGAGCATTAGTGAAATCATAGCTGGAGATCTATGTCCGCTTTCTGGTCACCACAGTTCAGGAGTGACTGGGAGAAAAAGGGAGGAGTCCAGAATGTGACGTTCACCTGGTAGAGGAAGTCTAGTGAAACATGACCTGCCAGGCTGAGGCAACTGCCTATGTCTGGTCAGGTGAAGATGAGGTGAAGCAGAGAACTATTATCAGCCAGCAGTGAGTTGAAGAGTACTTCCTTCTTGGAAGCGGCAGATCACACATCATCCCTTGAATCAAGTTAGCCTAAAACACGTAAACTCCTGAGCCTGCCACTGGATCCCTTCACTGGAAACTGTTTCAGTGAGTATTCTACCTGTTCCAGTTTTCTTCTCACTTGGCTAAGATTGCTCTCTTGAGAAAAGTTAGCATTGAGTCAGCAAAATTTAACCTGAAAATATGATATGCATTGTAGCAATGATAGTAATTTCACAATGAGAGTAAATAACCATTTGTACATATTCTCAAAAAACATATATTTGATTTGAAGTCTTTATAATTCAATATCTGTCTATAAAGAAATGCTCTAGTTTAATTAGGAGCAGCAGGTCAAATTCAGAGATTGCACAAGTGAAATCTATGATTTTTTTCTGTAGTCGTGTTAAACGATCACTGTCATTCCAGCTGGCCCAAAAGTGGAAAATTGCTTCAATTTTAAAAAAAGTCCATTTTCAGCACTGCCATTGCACAAAGTAGTCTTAAAATGCAGGCATAAGGCTCTGAAAATAAACAAATAAGCAGCATATATAGAAAAATCAGCATTTTTAGGCTATTAAGTTTCAAAATTTTTTACAGTGTTTCAGTCTGAGGGTCAATCTGCAGTGTTTCATAGTCTTCTGGGAAATTAAAGAGTTTATTAGGAAATGCAGAATAACAGAAAATAATTGGAGACTGAAAAAAAATTTGTTTAGAGGAGAGAGAAAATATTATTAAGTAAAGCAAAACAAGCAAGAAAACAAATAAACAAAAACTAAGAAATGAAGAATGTAAATTCTTCAGACAGACAGATCAAAACCACCTATTTCCCTTGTGGCTTGTCTTCCGATGTTTTGAGGAAGCATAAAGAATAGTTATGAGAGTTTTATTTTCTTCAGCCTGGAGAAAGGGAGGAAAATGCTGTCAAATTAGATATAATAAATATCTGGTAAATAAGCAGTGTCAAATATCTGTACAGATTGGAAGAAGCACATTGATTTTTTCCTTAAACACGCCGTTCAGTGTAAACAGTCTGGCTATGCAAAAATGTCACAATGTCTGGCAGGGTCATGAACAATGTAAGTCCCCACAAAAAATCCCTGATGTCCTTCCCCAAAGGGTTCTTTGAGTTTAACTAAAATGACACATGGGTGCGGGAGCATTTCTGGGGGCGTTCATAATCTGTTGCCACTGGTGTGGATAAGGGCATTTAAGTGAAAGCATGTTCTGAGAACACGAGAGCATTAAGAGGGCCCAGAACAAACACCAAGCTGTGAGAACGACTAATCATGACATAAATATCTGGGATTACAGATAATCTACTGAAATCACATGAGGAGAGTGTAATCATACTATCCACTTATATGTACATCTGAACATATTTGTAAATATGCACCTAATTAATCTGCTGCAAAGATACTGCCAATCAAAATCTTTGTTGCGAGAATAATTTGAGATTGTGATGGAGGAATAAGAGCCAGTGTTTTGAACAATTAATTGCTATTAGTGTTTAAGTGATGCATTTTTTGTCCTGAAATACAATTTAAAAGAGACAACTTGAAATTTAACAGCAGTTATTCACTTTAGATGATGAAGTTCATCTCTGAAATTTGACTTAAGTGGGTGAAAAATAAAAAATTCTCCTAAAATTGTTTTCCAGAAAATCCAGTCCCCTGATGTATTCTGTGAGTGCAAACACTAGGCAAAGCAGGGCAAATACCACCTCTTAGAGGTAGATATTGTGCTTTCTGAGCAACGCATTTGACAGTCACAGAAGGATGCTGAGAAATGTTTCCTTTTTTTCAGTATCTGACTGCAATTTTGGACAACATAGGTGGAAAGTAGAAATTACGATAAAAATGACAGTTTCTTTCCATCTCCCATTCCAGGAGACCATTGCCTTTTTTTCCTCTTTTGTTTTGCTTTGTTTTGTTTATCTGTTCTAGAGACAACCCAAGGCACTACACGAGCGGTGTAGGATGATTGACAGAAAACTTTCATACTGATACTTTCTCTAGGGCCTCACCCCAGACTTCAAGAATTGAGGGTCTTCCACATTTCTCGTGTTCAAATTAAGAAATATAGGTCTTATATGCTGTAAGATATCTGTAAGATATATCAAATGCAGGTATGAATTTTCACCTGGTCAATCAAAGGAATTTCTGTGCATGAATTTGAAATTTTAGACTCAGTTTTATGCTGTAATTTGTAGTCAGTTAACTAGAGGGCTGGTCACAAATAAGGTAGACTGTAAAACCTAACGAATAAAAAATGTCTACTGTGCTTACATAAAAGCCTGATACAATGATGTGTTTTGAAGGATGACTATACTGAATAATACATTTATTTTAACTTTAAGTAGTTTAAATTAATCAGAACTTTTTATGATGTGTTGATTAGAACAGATGATCCAAATCTGCATCTACTTGTCACTTTTGTATTACAAATAAAGTAAGCATTTCAAACAAGATTTATAGAGCTTCTCTGACTTGCCTTATCACCTCAATTTCTTGCAAAACTCTCCTCTCCCCTCCCCAGAGCCTTTTAATCATAATCAGTATGATGCCTAATGAAAGGTGAGTAAATTCAAATGGTGGTTAGAGTCTGCAAAAGGTAGCATCTAATACCAGAAAGGTTACAAATTGTGGCTTATTTTACTCAAAATGAGAATCTGCAGTGGCTGCCTTCATTGATATGACCTCCTAAGAACGCACAATATGACTTTATTTCTCTCCTTTCCATGACTTTTAGGATTATGCTAAAAGGCATGAGGAAAGGTTGAGGGAGTTGGGGTGGTTCATCCTGGAGAACCAAAGGCTCCAGGGAGATCTTATTGAGCCCTTTCAATATGTGAAAGGGTCTATAACAAAGATGGGGGCAAATCTTTTATCAGGGCCTATTGCTACTGATCAAGGAGTAATGGTTTTGCGAAAAGTATAAATCAGGCATGTTCATAAAAATGGTGGGATTTTACTAATTCATGTGTTTTTGCAATATATCTGTAGTTTTAAAATTAACTCCTTGCAAAAGGAAGGAGGGCTAGATTAGTGACAGAACTTGAGGATTTCTAGCTTCTAACACCTGCAGTTATTAGGTTAATGGCAGAATTCAAGGATTTCTGGCTTCTGATAGCTACAGGTTTTTTTTCAGAGTCACACCAATGCACAGATTCCCTCTCTTAGTTAAATGTATTCTTGTTAGACTTCACCTTCCTTGAAAGAACCAACTTCAGAAGGATGAACATCTTGTGAGGGGTGTGCATAATTTCAATTCTTGGCATAATTCCTACTTTTCTAAACATGTACATTTATATGACTCTATAAGTCACTCTAGGTATTAAGATAAATATAAATGGACATAAGAAGCCCTAGTCCATTTTAAAATTGATCACCTGGAAGATCTTTTCCACAATAAATGCTGTGTTTCTTTTAAATTAACATTTTAATTCCCGTATGATCCAAGAACAGTCCAGGAAAACAAAATTGTGAAGTATTTCTCTGATTCTATAATGTTACTATATAGTGTTATTACTTTTTATATACAGCCATCCACTAGTCTATTGATTTTAATTCATTGTCCATTTACATTTTTTTTAACTTTTTTATTGTTACACTTTCAAGGGCTTTATTCAAGGTGGATTTGTTGTCCTTATCTTTCATCTCATTGATTGTCTCTTTGCAAAACACTTCGAGAGAACAAATCTAAAGCTTACAAAGAAGTTCCCACAGCACTTATATCTTCTGTTCAATAGGTATTTTCTTTCCATTTTAAAAGGAGACAGTAATGAATAGTTCATTGTCTGAACAAGAGATTTTTGTGCTTACTGGAATTAGCATTTGACTAGTTCTGAAGTCATATAGGTCCAGAACCCCCCTCCCTGCAACGGAGGCACAGTGCTAGTTTAATATTCTCTGCAGTGCAATGCATGTCTGTAAACAGGCACGAACTTCACTGGGGTCAGGTGCCCTCACCTTGGGTACAAATGCTCCCAGTAACAACTCTTTCCCAAGAGGGTCGGTTATCAGTCAGGGCAAGTTGGAAATCTTACAAATTGCAGCTTGGCTCATGGGCAGACTCAGCACAGGACTGCCAAGCAGTAGTGATCAGAAATTAACTATCAGGCCCTCATGACGTAATCATTACTCCTTTTGGATCTTGAACCCAAGGGAAGTGAATATTTTCATTTTCCCCACGGTCATGATAGTTAATAAATGATCTATGTGACACATCTCTCACTTGTGATTTGGTGGGGTTTTTCTTTGTTTGGTTTTGGAACAAACTTGACCCAAGAACTGTGAACTGTAAAGAAAATATGAGCTAAACTAAGATTATGATTAAAATTTGACTGTTAGAAATAATAATACAAGGGTTAGGAAGCTTTTCTGCAAGGAGGTGATAAAGTCAGAAAGAGGGTGCAAATATCCCCAGCATTTATGCCAAGTATGGCAAGTACAGTAGAAAGAAGTCATGCAGAAGGAGAACTGTGTAAAAAGATACAAAAGCTCTTTCCAGCACATGGAGTCATAGAATCATCAAGACTGGAAAAGACCTCTAAGATTGTTAAGTCCAACCATTGACTGAACACCACCACCTCAATTAAACCATCACATCAAGTGACATATCCAGTCATATCTTGAACACTTCCAGGGACAGTGGCTCAACCACTTCCCTGGGCAGCCCTTTTGTGCTTGACAACCTTTCAGCGAAGAAATTCTTGGCGTCTGACCTGAACCTTCCCTGGCAAACCTTGAGGCCATGTCTTCTTGTCCTGTCATTGGTTACCTGGGAGAAGACACCAACACCCACCTTGCTACAGCCTTCTGAAACAGCCCTGAGAGAGCTCCAGCATGACATGGTTTGTCTGATTTCAAATATATTTCATATTGAAGAAGTGGGTGATGGATTCAAGGCATGTATTTTAATAGGTGCTTGTCAAGAAACGTCCTGTGTGTAAGGGAGGTGTGGATGATGCTTCTGTTGCTTGGTACGTGCTGTGGGAATTTGAGAGAACATCATTTTAATTGCTCTGGTGTAGCCACTGCTCTACTGTATTTCCTTGTTTGACTCTAAAATTCCAGATGTAAATTCAGATGCACTATTGACTAAAAAAATTGAAAAGGGTATCTCATAATTGGGCAAGCTGGGACCAGGACTTCCATCATCCTTCTTATACAGAAGGATTAAATAAACAGAATATGTTCTGCCAACAGTCTTTTGTTGCAGCATTTATGCATAAATGAATGTTTCTGAATAAAGAAAAGTTGTATAAATGAATGACTTCATAAAAGATTTTGCTGTAGTACATAGATTTCCCAAACCCTCTGAGGACACAGACGTTAGCCTATGGAAAGCCACTGGCTCTACTCACTTCCAGCAGCATAGAGAAAACCTTCCCAGAGTGGCTGTTCTTCTCACTGTCTATGAAATGAACAAATACTGTCATTCTCTGTCAAGTTTGAAATGAAATCTTTTTAAAGTCAATCAGGAAAGGATCCAAAACTTCCTGGCCATTTCACTCCTCCTGGCTTCTGATAGTGTATTTTCAAGATCTCTGGATACATCCCAGTCTCTCCATCCTCAGATCCTACATAGTACTTGTGTCCCTGCTACAATGAGGCAGGGATAAAGTCCAGGTGGAAGTTCTCCAAGCCCTGTTATGTTGTTTATGCAGGCTGTTGCTGAGAGGATTTGTAGCTAAATGTCACTTCTGTTCAAAAGTATCAAGGGGTTAACACTGGTATTAAAAATGTCATTTTCAGGGGAAGCATGCCAGATAAATGCTAATCTGCTCCTTAAGCACTTTCCAGTGATTTTCTGTAAGAACTCTTCAAAGAGTGAAAAATAAAAATATCCTGGTACAGTGTAGGAATTACAGTACAGACACTCTTCAGCCAGTGTGGTTGCAAACCTTCTGGCCTGAAGCTGTGAAAAGCAAGGGAGTCCCTGCCACGATCTGTGGATAAACAGAAGAAAGGACAGATTCTGAGAGTTTTCTTTCTACCTACAAATCCTCCAAGCAACATTTTGAGAAGCTGACAACTTGTTATGTAAGCATGGAAATAGTGGTGAATCTGAAGTAAAGAGAGTGAGAGACTTAGGCAGAAAGGGTGGTTTAGTCCCTTTCACTGAGGATTTCACAGAAATATGCAATAGACATATTTTGTCTTGAAGAGAGTTCTCATGTGGCTCTTTACTGAAGCTAGAGATGGCAGCTAAATAGAAGCCAGGGATCTCAGATGAGGTCTCCTTCACAGCAGAGCCCCAGGAGAGAAAAATTAATCGTGTATCTGATTTATAGATGCAGCAAAAGCTGGAGTTTTCAGAATATAGCAGATACTGTTTCCCACAAGGGAAGACACATCAGCACTCAACTGTACCAGAGGACTATGACTCTATTGCTCACGAACAATTTTATGTTCAATTAAGTACTTGTTTGAAGGCCCTGTCCTGCTTTTCTGTGAGCAATATTTGTAGCCAGCACATCAAAACAGGATAGAGAATTTGGTCAATTGAACCTGGAAATAAAAGGAAGCTTCAAGGGGCTCCTTGCATGCCATAGGTCTCTCAACACCTTGTACGTACATCTGCTCTTCCCAATTTCTAAGGTGTTTTTGCTGCTATAAATAAATACAATGAAAATGTGACAGATGATGACAGGGTGCTCCTGAGGGGTCTGTGTCCTGCACCACAGCTGTGATCCTGTAACAGTCGTTGGGAAAATATTTTCTTTTGTTGCAGAGCCCAGGACAACCCTCCTGGTCACATGCCCATGTCCCACATGCCATCTCTATGTCCCTCAGGAGTCCCACAGTACAATCACAACAGTCCGGCTCACCAAGCAATTGCGTGCCACAAGACTCCTGAAGAGGAACAGAAACTGCATTGCTTCTCAAGAGCCAAGAACTGCCCCTCTGAAACCCAGCCTAGGTAAAGTCCTACTAGAAGCGGTCGAGTCGCCATTCCTGGAAATGTTTGAGAAACTAGTAGATGTGGCACTTTGTGACATGGCTTAGCAGCATAGCAGTGTTTGGTCAAAGGTTGGACTTGGTGATCTTGAAAGTCTTTTCCAGCCTTAATGATTGTAGGGTTCTGTGGCTCTAAACCACACGTTCCTTGGCATAAGCCTTGTGCCACAGAGACATGATGTTTACAGTAAGAATGGAGGCTCTGCCTTACAACATGGTGTGAACACCCCTGCTCATCATATGGTGAACCACTGGAAGTCATTTCAGAATGGGGAGAAGAAGGATAAACAGGACAAATGTTCAAAGAGCACCAGGCAACTTCTGGTTCGTATGAAAAGACTTGGAATAGACAGGCTTCTGTCTTCAAATAGCCTTAAGTGTTACTCCACCAGTCATTGTGAAGCATTGTGTAGCAGCCAGAGTCACAGCTTTGATGGAGGGAAAGTGTTGCCTTCTCAAAGCTGCCTGGACTTTCAGGTAGAGTTTTGTGCTAGAGGGGTCTGTGACTTTTCACAGATACCTTTGCTTTTTGAACTAAGTAGTTGTCACAGCTGAGATCACCTGCTTTCTGCAATAACGAGAGCGAGAAGGCGTGGCTGGAGACAAAATATAAATTATAAGTTTTGCTTAGCTACCTGCCCACTCCTGTAACCTCCATTAACCTAAGTATCCTTTGAGGACAATTGGATTTATCAGTCTGTTGTGATGTTACTTTCATTATAGTATCAGATGCCTGGATGCTTCCCTGCCATGACTAGATGAGTCTTGACCCTACCTGATCCTAGACTGAAGCACTGATTTTGCATAGAAAAACTAAAATAATCCATCATTTCCACCTTAAAACACATAATTCCGTTAGTCATCGTCAGGATACTGTTCACCAGTAGTTCTGTACCCCAGCCAGCTCCAGAGAGTAAAATCCAGAAACACTCAAATGCAAGCACAGCTGATGGCCCATTCAGATGAAGGTGACATTATCTCCTCTTTATAAAAATAAGGTATCTAGTTACACAAAGCTGATTGACAAGATTTTCTGAACAGACAAAGAAAATCTTGGCTCTTGAGAAGCAAAATATAGTGCCCAAGACAGCAATTCAGCCTAATGCAAGCTGGAATAGGCCTTGCCCTATGGAGATTCTCCCTTCCCTCAAAGACAGAATTTAAACCAGCCCTCTGATTTCTAGACAAGCAAAGACTTTTTCAGTGTAACTGAAGAAGCTACAATTCATGGAAGTATACAAGTTCTTGCTTCCTTTTTCTTAACCACAGAATGACTTGGTGGTAACAGGCACATAAATGGCTTTTTTACTTCTATTAGCCTTACTTATCCTAAAATGCAAGGATGCTTTCTCAAATTAGTTTACTGTTTTTAATACCTGTCAATTTCTTTGACTATTTTGTCTTTTTGAAATTTTTCTGTCATGGTTTTTATAAGAACTCTAAGAATTTTTAAGCTTATAGAAAGTGTTTTATGCTGAAGTGAGACAAAAGATAAAATCCTCAGAAATGATCACGAGAGAAAACAGAAGAATTTGTGTTGCTCAGTCAAAACATCTTGTTTGGATTGTTTTGAACAACGCTATTTTCATTTTTAGTTTTTGGGGTTTTTTTTTGGTTTTTTATTACTTGTCACTATTTTAAATTGAAAAGCAATTTAAGAGCAAAGCATCATATTTTTTTTATTTTCAAAATGTATATGCAGGTTGTTTGGAGAGTTTTTAAAGCTTTGAAAATGTTCAGTTTTCAGCACGTTTTAGAATGCTGTTCTAAGTGCTCATAGAAAACAGCGCTTTCTTATGAACAGCTTTGATGAATCCTTCTTTCTGAGTGAAAAAATAATCTAATATTTAAAAGAAATATGTTAACATAAAACCTCTTTTTTGTACATGCATGTTAAATTCACTTTGTAACTTTTTCTGAGTTTTGAATTTTCGTCAGTCTTTCTGTAAATGCTTTGATGCATAAATTGATTGAGAAAAATATTCCTTAAAGGGGAAAACTTTATCGATAAAAATATACTAAATTTGAATTATTGTTCTGTTTTAAAAATATTTTATTAATTTAAAATATTTTTTGTGTTTCAAAATATCTGTGGTAAGTAAATAAATCCATTACTATCATAAGCAGTACAAAAATCTGCAATCATGTTCATGAAAAATGGTAACGAGGAAAGAAAACAAGAAAAGACATTAGAACAAATGACATTTAAAAAAAAAATAGCCTATTGATTGTTAATTGTACAAATAGCTCTTGGCACCTTATTCATTGCTAAATATAGATTCCAGAAAATTAATAAAAGAAATTAGAAGGTATAAAATGTAACTCCACAAAGAAACATATTTATTTGAACTTTAAAAGTTTGCTGCTTATCCAAGAGTAATAATTAAGAATCTAAAGTCTTATATTGAAACCCACCATAAATAATTACTTCAACTCACAGACTTAAGAGATTTTATAACTACAAGCAATACAATTTTATTGAGGATTTTCATCGTATCTTGCCTAGGGTAAGCCAGTGACATGATCAGGCAAACAGGATATCAGAGCAGAACCAGGTGGTTTTTTTCACTAAAACTAAAGTGCTTCACAGAGTATAATATAGGGTTAATTTATTACCTTTTCATTATATTCCAGGCATAATTCCATAGCTTCATCCACTGGACAGTCATCCGCATGTAAGGGAACATCAGGACTGTGTGGCACCCGCTCCTCAAGAGACAAGTGGCAAGAGGAGGGGGATAAAAAATATGGGAAGTCCTGTAGCTGTGCCTGGAGCCTGCTAATGATGAGTAATTATGATTAAATAGTAAGAGATTATGAAAAATGAGCAGCATTCCAAGGATCTGGTTTTTCTTACATGAAATATTGTACTGGTCTGGTCTAACTTTGTCTAACACTCATGTAGTGTAACTGCCCATACTTTTGGTGGTATCTAGGGTGTCTTCATGGTCAATAATAATAAGTACACCTATTTATGGCATATTTTACTGTAATTCTGCATTTTAGACGTCTCCTTCCAGATGTGATGAAATATTTTTTGGAGAGTGTTTCCCCTCCATTTAGGGGAACTAAGGACAACAAGCTCAGGTGTAAAATTCTTTGATTAGATTTATTGCATCCAAAGCAGATGGTGACCATTAATGTTTTGAAAAAATAAAAATAAATTTGCTCTTTCATATGGAAATACAAATTTTTTTCATTCCAAGGAGTATTCATGTATATATAGATTTTTCATGCACCTTCCAGTGCTCTGAGTCATTCACTGGTGGCACTTGCTGACTTTTTGGTCAGATTAGAAAAATTTACTTATCCTGATTTATTTGATTTGTGCTGTGGGTGACAGACAGGCTAAAGGAATCAGGATGTGGTCTTGTGAGTTATAACTGTTCTCAGACTTCAATCTAAGTGCAATAGGTGAGGTTTTGAAAGAAACCATTCCTTATTTCAGTTGCAGTTTCCTGTCTATGCTTTCACGTTGATGGGAGTAAATGAGTTGAAGTGCTATCTTAAACTGGTGTCTATAATTTTGTTTCTTTTTTGTGCAAGTCAGGATAGATAGTGATTTTCTTACATAAATCTGTTATTAAAAATATCCTCAGTGTTCTTCATTTCTATCTCCCCTGCAAATGAACAAAGAAAGATGAAGATGGAGAAAAAAAAAAAATCCAAAGAGAAGATCTCATAAAGAGCTTACAAATAACACTGGATAAACAAAAAGTCTGGGTGTAACTGAAGGAAAAAAAAAGGGGAGCTTGGAAGAAAAGGGAACAAGGAAGAGATTTCACTCAAAATTTTGCTGAATTTGTACTATCCCATTAAAAGCTAGAAGCAGAACTGTACCAACTGGTATCTGTATAATACATTAAAGAAACAGGCACTAAGCCTCCATAAAACTCCTACCCTACTGGAGACAACTGTAATTAAGGGTGACCTCTTTTCTTTAGCTGTTACCTCTCACCGTTTCTTCACCATTTGTTTTTGTGAATGTGTTTACATACATTGTGCCTCCTAATTTGTGAAACAGAGCACAACAGAGGACAGAGTCTCATGGAGTGCACTGACGTATTAATAATAATATAAATAATATATGCAAATCAGACCTGGTCAGGCTGTTTTTTTCCCCTACAGGGGGAAGCAAAGAGCTTCTGTTCTTTCTTTGCTTTGGGGCTTGCACATACTCTGCTTCCTGTCATTTGGGGGGCTCCGTTGTCATCTTTCTCTTCCTTTTTTCTGTGTTTTGCTACTGACTATCTATAGACTGTTTTTGTATTTAACTCTTTCAGACATATGGTTGCACATTTGCCTGTAAGTGTTTAGAAAAATGTGTCTTCTATAAATAAAATGGGTAATTTTTTCATTGAAAAGTAGATCTGCTTGAGACTTCAGGCCATCAGCTGATCATATCTCCAGTGTATGGCTGGGAGATAGCAAACCTTGCAAGAATAACAAAACATTATCAGCAACCGTCTTCCTATGTGGGTGTCTTTGCTGGACCTGGTACAACATGCAAACCTTCTGTTTCTTAACATTTACCTATGGATATGTGTGCATTAGAAACACCATGTGCACGTGATAATGTGTTCCTAGGCAGTAACTAAAGCACTCATTTCTTCTCCGTACAGCATCCATACATTAAATCATTAAAAAATCAGGTGATTCTGAGCAGTGAAAAAGCACCACAAAAACCTTCTCAGCTGCTATTATTAGTCTAAAATCCCAAAAGTAGCAACTAAATAACTGATAAGTAGCTTTTATTCTTTATGTAATCCCCATGCCTTATATTAGCATTGGTTTTGCCACCTACCCTTACCGTCCCTTTCTTTTACAAAGGAATTAGAATGACTAATTTTTCTATTCTCCCTTGTGAAGCTTAAACTCTATTTTACATCTCCAGCTGCGCTATTTTTTCTCAAAACCTTTCTAAACCTTCTTTTCAAAGTACAGGGAATCTTAAAAAAACCCACGAGCTATCACGAACATTTGGACTGTTTGCTGCAGTCTTTGGTTCTGTAGCAACTTAGCACTGTCCTTCATTTCTAGGAGAGTAAACAAAATACTGCATTGCAGCAAATCTAATTTAAAGAGACACAATAGGGCAGAGGTCTGGATAAGTAAGGCTCAGTTTTGTTTGCCTCCTAGCAAAATATTAAAAGAAACAAGAGACACACAGAGAAGCAGCCTATTTGTTCTTTATTCTCTTTTTTAGTTATCAAAACTTAAATAGAGCCTGGTAGACACATTGTATTTCAACTGAGGAAGTCAGCAATATGCATTGTTGGAGGAATATCACAATGCTGATATTTAATATTGCTATAGTGAATACAGCAGGGATGAAAAACTGAGATATATATTAAAAAGATAGTAATTTGTAACTGCTGCTTAGAGGTTATTTTCTTAAAAGAATCAGACGATTTTAATAGCTAAAAAGTAAACAATATTTTCCACTTCGAACAAGAGCACTGGAAATTAGGTGGATCATAGCTATTGTATGAGAAATCCAGACAAATGTACAGCCAATATTTCAAAACCGTTTTATTGCGTTTTATGTAGAACTCAGAGGCAGCACACACATTACCAGGAGAGTGAAGACATATCAAAAAATAAGTTAAATGAGAATTATCTCTGCCTCAAATTTGCAACAGTTGAGGTCCAGGGGACAGGGGCATAATGTAGAATTACACAAGAGTCCATCCCACATGGAGCTTAGCTCTGTCTGATTTTCTGCCTCTTTTCTCAGCAGCAACATGCAGAAAACATGCTTTGGACTGATGGATTCACCAAATGAGTGCTGTAGGATGTGGAGATCTCCCCGCATGATGGAGATCTGCCCCCAAGACCTGCTATGGTTGTTGGGTCACACAAAGCAAGGTTGTTTCTCCAGCATGGTCTCCAGAGAACAAAGCTTGGAGTAGCTGAGCCATTAGAGTCCCTGGTGACTATATCAGCAGCAGTGAGTTTTCCTTCGTCTCCCAGCCTTTCTGCTTGCTGTTAACTTCAGCATAACGTTGCATGGTGGCATCACAAAGACACCTGTTTCCCTCAGAAGCATTTGCAGACCCAACTGTCTGAGCCACATCCTCAAAATGCCTGATTAGATGGGAGTGGATGCTGTCTCTTGCTTATTTGGAAAATTTGGTTTTTTAGCTCTCAGGATGAAACTTGAATAACTTTTATGAATCTTGTTCCTTCTAAAAGCAGGTGGCCTGTTCCAAAATCTGCCTCTCTGCTTTTCCTCGCCCATTCACATAGAAAATACAGGAATGAAGAGGGATAGTCTCCATTTACACTCTCCTGCTCTCAGACCCTCACTACCTGTACACTGCTGGATGAATCAAATGTACACATTTGGGTGAGACCCACCTCGTCAGTACAAGGCAGCAGAGCAAGGGCAGTCAGTCAGATGGGCATCCTCACCCTTGTATGTAGTCCTGCATGTTGAATAGTCTTTTGCAGGAGCATAGAAAATGATCTGAAACTTCTTAAATGAAAGTTGAGCATATTGTGCTTGAAATTGAAGTGGCATTTACCCACATGCCTTTCTGTTCACATACGAAGGACCTTTGTCTGTGCACAACTAAGTCCATATGACTTCATACTTCAGTTTCTTAAAGGTGAACACTTCATGTGATTGCTTTAAAGGTTTTTTATCCCTTTTGGAGGACAGATCTGCTGAGGGCTGAACCCTCCCCTCCCATGGAAGGAGGTTGAAAACAAGATGGAAGTTGCCCACTTTATTATCTTTTCACGTGGCAGTTATGTTTCTTGAAAAGCACACTGAGCTTTGCACAGCTGATGAATAATTTAATCTAAATCCTGATCTGCAAATACAGCCTACGCACTGCACTGGCAGCTATGTTGGTGTCTTGCTAGGGACTAAATAAAATTCTCTTTGGTGTTAGTAAGTTGAATATCAGACTTTTCAAGCAGCCCAAATGTAAAAATAATTAAATTCCTTTATGTAATAGAGGTTTATTAGACTATAAGGAAAGCTGCCCAAAATGCAGACCGGAGGAGGAGTCAAGCCAAGTGTTGTCTCCAGAGTCTGAAGCCAAATGAGTGTTTATTTTTTAAGACCATAACGCTTCTACAATATATTTGCTTTAAATTGAAGGACATAAAGTAACGTTTAATTGCCATATCACCACTTTGTCCAGTGAGAGTCTCCTCATCCCCGAGGAAGCAGATGGGGCTGCTAAGGCGGTGTCAAACCTGTGGGTATCCGGTACCAGCACGAAATCATCTTGATTATTGTTTATATCTCCCTCACATCAAGCCAGCTTTCTTGTTTCCTCATAGAGCACAAAGAGCACTGTTTTCCTCATAGAGCAGATGGAGATCACCTAGTCCTTACTGGATTGTAGACAGACACACACATTCTTTCTTTTCTGGAAAAAAATCATATCCTGGCATGATTCCCGTGATGTGCTCTGGACTTTGCTTCTCTATTGACACAAATAGAGCTTCTGTATGAACAAATGGACAAAAAATATTAAAACCCCCAAACATTACTCTCTGGAAATCCTGTGTAAACTTCTGCAACAGCACAAAGATATGGCCGAACAAGTGCTTTCAATAGCAAAATGAAAGTCATTTGCACAGAAATGTATAAATAAGATGCAGTAAAAAGGACAGCATTTCTAATTGCTTGCTCTTATGATAAGAAAGGGTCTGTCTTTTCAAAGGGGCAACACTGAGCTTGAGGCCACTAACATTCAATTTGTATTTAGAAATATCTTGGTGTTTTCTACTAGATTGGGAATAGCTTTCTTGGTTTTATGCTTGCTTTTGGCAGTCTTAACTGAGCTTTCATGGACTGAATTTTCTCACAAGAGATGTTACAACTTCTTGATGCAATTCTTGTTACAGATGATTTAAAAAGCTTTTTAATATTCTTTGTAAGTTGCAAATAATAAAAATATTTTTAATTTCAGAGTAGAGGAGAAAAGGAAATTGGTTGAATAGAAATGATAAACTGGGTTGGCTAAGTGAGATTGTAATAATTTTTTCATTCTAAGGTGTAACAGGAGCAGGATTCGTAATGAAAGGTTTCTTTTTATTGTTGCTTTTTTATCTCTTTTTGTTGTTTTTTTCTTTTTTGTTTTGTCTATTGAATGCTTCAAAATTGTATGTATTTGTGCAGGGAGGAAAAGATAAAATGTCACAAGAGAAGCTGCAACTCAGGAGTCAGTGAAAGCCCAATGATCCAGATGCTTTCTTGGGACTAAGACAACGCAGAAGCAATTCCCTTTTTTGCAAAAAATTCAGTGCACTGTGACTTTGAGCAAGACATTTCAGACTATGTTCATAAAACAATTTTTGCTGCCAATTATTGTTGCTTAAATCCAAAATATTGGTCTTCGAAATCCTCTTGCTGTCTAACCGCAGAGCTACCTTAATTTTCCTTGTCCCTGTAAATTATATTAGTAAATTCCAAAGGCACCCACTTTCCCTCTGCCTTCAAAGCTGATCTACATTGCTGAATATTGAAATAATCTTTGAGCCAGATGGTGAGCTGCAGACAGATTCTGCAGTCTGATGGTTACTGCGCTCAGCTGAGATGTAAATAGACCTTGATTTTAGTCTCCATAGTCATGGGTTTATTATTTACAGGAACTAGAACAGCTTCAATAGCGAACTGAGGGAGTTACTCTTCACCACCAATAAGATTTCATGGTCTGAAGGTAGGAAAAATCATGTGGGACATGAGGAAGAGAGATTTCAAGTGTTTTCACAGACCCAGCTGGTATGGAAGTAATGCACTTATCATGAGAACTGAAGGGAACAGAAGAGAGAGGGTGTCCTGTGATGTACCTGCAGAGGGGACAGATTGATATCTGACAGTTCCACTTTCACCTCCCAACTAAAAAGGCATGAGGCTAGCCCAGGAACCCAACTTTTGGATGGATGACATGATGCAGCTCAACCCCTTTTCCTCACTCTAGGAAACCATATGCTTTGTGAGTTTCACACTAAGGTACTCCCAGTGTCTCACTGTGAGGTTATGTGGGGTTTTTTTAAACAAACACATCAACGGGTTTGGTACAAATTTATGCCAAACCTTGTCTTTCCTATATATATGACTTATTATGCCACAGTGACAGTACAAGCAAGCCTTGCTATCCCTTGTACAGGGAAACAGCCTACCTAAACCAGGGATGGGCATTCCAAAAGATGGCTGAATAATTAGAAATTTGGTGCTTCAATGCCAAATATATACTCTTAGATCTCTGTTTATTTACCTGAGAAATGTGAGCAGTTATATTCATCTTAAGGATGCTGTGAGCTATGGGGATAAGCATTTTAATGACTGTGAGACAATGTGAGCCACACAAGCATGTTTAGAATAGAAATGCTACTCAGTCAGGACATCGGTTTTTCTAATTTTTTCAGAGAGATTCATACACTATTAGAGTGGTTCTTATCACATTCTATTTTTTTTCTTGATAAAATATGCATTAAAATATAGAAGATGGTCACATCTTGAGTTTGAAAGCAGAAAATTTACTTGAAGCAGAAAATAGTTAAGGTAACATGGTTCAGAAAGTCCAGTTAGACTGCAGAGTTGGTAAGTAATGCTTTGTTTTACTCTTAAAATGCATTTGAAGTGAAATGTTTGAGGCTGAAAGATCTTACAAAGACATTCTAAACCCAGAAACTCAGCTTTTTACTGCTTGCAAACTGATCTACTGTGAAATTACCATTGAGTGGGATATTCAATAAATTTTTTGACAGTTATTTTTAAATGAGAGGTTTTATGCTGCCTCTGGTCTAGGATGTATTTTAAACCTTGGCTTTTATTTGTTAAGGTGAAATAGTAATAAAAGAACACAAAGCCTGTTTGGGAGTGACTAAAGCTACTCAGTTGTCTTACATGTTTGAGAGATGTATATGAGATTTCTGAGAATTCTAGTCCTGATTTCCATGAGAGGAAATTTTTAAGCTTCCATTTTATACACAAGCTAGTAGATGGTACAAATCATGCTACTATTGTTACTGCTTTAATGGTGTCAGGGAGCATCACAATCTAGGGTGTTTAAGCTACCATGGGCTGTCTCCACACAATCTATAGCAATCTCACTATGCACATTTGCCACTTCTCATTGCTCCTCTTCCAGCAGGGTAGCTGATGTCATGGTCCTTACCGGTGTGATTTCTAGTGCAGGAAGTTGAAGTGTGAAGATGGGATATTCTAAGCAGCTTGTAATGGAGCCATAAAATCATTCCCTGAACAGTAAGTTTCTTGCTGGAACCCGAACTAGTAGGTGTACATCTCAGAGAAATCAAAGAAAAATGGACTGGAAGGGGCTTGGACAGCCTTGCTCCTTTCCTCTGTCCAAATGAGCTGCACTTTAATATATTTGACTCACTGAGAGACAAGGGCACTTCTATCTTATCCCAAAGGGTATAAAGAACATTGAATAATTTTCCCCTTTCTAGCAGCAATTGACATGTTTGGATCACAGAATCACAGATTGGCTGGGGTTGGAAGAGACCTCTGGAGATCACCTAGTCCGACCCACCTGCTAAGACAGATTCACCCAGAGCAGCTTGCACACGGTTGTGTCTAGGCAGGTTTTAACTATCTCCAGAGAGAGACTCCATAACCTCACTGGGCAGCCTTTCATCTTCTTTCCTCTTCATTTGATTTTTGCACTGTAATATTTTCAGGATTTCTTCTTACTTTTTCTCCTTTTTTCTGGATACTCCAGTGCCTGATTAGTTGTTCCCCTGTATGCATTCATGTTCATCATTCTTCTGCTATTTCATTCAATTGCCTTGAATTACATAATATGATTCTTTTACATTTTTCAGCTTAGTAAAATGGCTTTGAAATGTAATCCTGCCTTCCATATGGTGACCCTCCCTCCAACCTCAAAACTTCAATATCAGGAAGCTTGTTATGTCAAATACTATGTAGCACTGGATCTGGGACAGACCCCTGTTATATCCCTCTTGCCTCCTTCTTCCATTTTGTCAATAAACAAATGGCATCTTCTTGTCAAGTAGTGTTTTCAAGCCAACTGCATGCTGACCTTAGACCTGTCTTACCCACACTCCAGTGCTTTTGTTCTCTTATGCAAATGTCGTGTCAGACAGTGTCAAAAGCTTTATTAAAGTCATGATGTGTGACATCTTCTGCTCTTCTCCCATTCATGAGGCCTTTTACCCTGTCACAGAAAGAAATTAGGTTGTTTTGACATGGTTTGTTCCTGACAATTTCATGTTAGCTTTTAGCAGATCCTTACAAATAGACTGTTTGATAACTCTGTAGAGTCATCCGGGCTGCATGAATTAACTTTAATCAAGGAGAGCAGAGAAAAGATCTTTCACAGAGGCTGCCCATCCAGAAACTGTGTAACCAAATGGTGGCATGGCTTTGTGGCCGCAAACTTTACATCTCTTGTCACTCGGAGTAATAGATTTTGAAGGGTTATAGGAAGGATACAAGTCGAGGCTGACCCTGTGTTTTTATCTACTTTATCATATCCCTTCGAGCACCCCAGAAAAACAGGCAGCACAGATATAAAAGTGGTTTCTGAACTACCTTAAGGATAACTAGAAAATGTGTGGTTTGCTACTAGTTAAAAACTATGCATCTGAACTAGTCTAATTATTCTTATATAATAAGAATTCTTATTATTCTTATTTTTATTTCCATATTCTTATTTTTATTTCTCTTCCTCTTCAGCTGTTCTAGATTCTTCAAGGGCAGGGTCTTATTTAGTACGTATTCAACAATTATTTTTCCGGTGTGTACTCAGCCCTGTGGCTAGATATTCGTTCTCTTTTTCATAGAGAACTGTCAGTATTAAAAACTCTAAGCAGCTTTCAAAATTAAGAAAGGAATCTTCAGTTTCTGGGATTTATATACATATAAAATATATATATGGTATATATTTATATATAAACATATTCTGAGCACTTTTTTTTAAGAACTTTTAATGTTCTTCAACCATAAGGAGTTCACATTTTTCAACTTTCTTTATTTTCTATTTAAGTGAATGCTGAAATAAGTATTTTCAAGTCCTGGAAGTTTATGGAAGATTGTATATGTGATTAAGCCATGAGATTTTGAAACTGGGTAGAGGCACTACAGTAGGAAATGGCTTTGATCTTTCCTTGGGCATTTATGTTCAGAAAACATCTAAAAATCATAGATTTTAAGTCATTAAGGAAATAAATATAAATTTTTCGTCAGTATATGCACACAGGATTTTGGATGGCCACCATCCAAACACAAACTTCTGGTTTTTGGGATCCAGAGACAAGATGAAAAAAACATGAGGAAAATATTTATTTCATGCATACTTCAAGGGATATTTAGTGTCTTCTCAAATACAAATGAGTATTTACAGCACCTACAGTCTGTTCAGAAGCCCATATCTCTATCTCATGAACTGGGAATGATGCCCAGTTATGATATTATAAGCTGCAAACCTTCATCTCCTCCTTTCATAACTGAGTATATTTGACTCCTTTCTCTGTTCTGAGGATGAGTGAGATACTGGGCTTTATCAAACAAAGTAACAACAGAGAGAATAAATCTTATGATGAAATTATTCCAGGGGGAGAAGCAAATCAATAAATTAAGTAAATGTGAAGGTTTTGGGCTGGCATTGGAAAGGTCTTCTCTTATTTTCAGCAAACCAAGTGGAGAACAGAGTAAATGCTCCTTAAAATCACTCCTAAAAATGGGATCTCCTAAAAATGGGATCTTAAACTGACCCTTCCTAAGATAAAGAAACCCATATTCTAAAAGAAACTTGTTATTTCAGGAATGTTCTTTTGCTTCCCTTCCTAAAAATACCCCAAAGCCAATGAAGAAAAACCAAACCCCATTACCTTATACTAAATCTCCACTGGTCTTGAAATGTCTTTTCTCTCCCTTCCGCAAAAACAACCTTTTAGGCTTTCAACTAAACAGCATCAAGGCAATGCTTGAAAATCTTGACATTCTCTATATTTTGTTGAAAAGGTTAAAAATATCTTTAATTTAATTATCCTCATCCCTAAAAACTTGATGCTGAAAAATCTCTAATGTGCTCTAATAACATAAACTGTTATGTCTATAAAGTTTTGTAACAAATTATCTTTAGCAGACATGTGACTATGCCAATCCCTACGCAGGGATTTAATAAAATATGCCCCAATTAAACGCACATGGTTGAGGAAAAAGTCCTGTCTCAAAACAAACACTGAAAAGAGACACACGAGGAGATTTTAGTTTGTGGATCACTAGATTTGCACTCAGTTCAACAGAAAATAGATTCATCTGAGTTCTTTCGGCAGGGGTTTGCAAATATGCTTTTTATCACTTCTGGTAGTAAAGACAACTTCATTGTTCTAACAAAGAGGTCTGGCAATAAAGTACATCAGATTTTATGAGCTTGGCCTTGCAATTTCAGAAACAACAAATGAGAAATAAGACTAAACAGCAAAAATTACCATAACTTCATGTTCTTCTCGGTTCCACAACAGATGCTGAACCTGGCTGAACATTTACCTGTAGATGCCTCCTGCTTAGACCCGGGGTGTCCGGTTAAATACACGATGCGTTATTGTGGATTTTCATTTAGGATTTAGGTGCATTACCTACACGCCATTTTTGTGGAGTCAGTATGACTAATTTCCAAAGCCGCGTTGAACAGATTATTTTTTTAATCAATCTACTATGCTGAAAAAGTGCAACGACCCTTTACAGAACCAAGCAAATTTCTGACAGATTTAACAGTGATTGCTGGAGACAAAGGAGCTAAATTTATCATTCATTGCAGGGGACATTTCTTCAAACTTTACTGACAGTTCAGGAAGTACTAAAGGTCATGAAGCACTTCTGCACTCAGAAAAGGGACTAACAGATTGCATTGCAAAGCTGGGCAAACTAGGGCGCTCAGTCTTTTTATGCCCTTGAACTGGGACAGTGTGTTTCAACTAAGGATTTGCCATCAGTGGTGATCCACAGGTTTTCTATTGTATGACATCTCCATTTAAGAAAAATATTGGAATAAAAGTTTTGGTTTGTTTTATATTGGAAAAAATAGGAGCAGTCAGACTGCATTAAAAGTGTAGGTAACAAAAAGATAAAATACTGTAATGATACATTAGGGATCCACTGGTCACAACCTTATGAAATTTTAATAGATGTGGGCTTTATACTGCTCGACAACTTGTTTGAACAGCTCTATAACAATATTAGAACATTTAACAGTATACATTATCTTCTATTCTTATGTGAAGAAGCTCCTATATTACACAACAGTAATGTGTGTAACGAACTTGAGTTACATATAATTATTTAACAACCCGCAAAATTGTCGTTAAAAATGGACGTGTGTGTACACAAAAAGTTGGGAGAATGAGATAGGAGACTGAAGCTAGACTACCTGAAAATGCTCTGTCATGAATTTCTACCACTATTTCTACCACTATTTCTACCACTATTTCTACCACTGTAAATTATTATTAACATTTCTAAAATAAAATGTATTTTTGGAACTGTGAAGGATTATGGAGATAAAAAGAAATTTCATGTTCTATTTTCTCAGAAAGTTGGAACTTCCGTTTATTATAAACACATTGGATGGGCTAAGGCTACCCAAACCCAAAAGGCAATCTTTAGTATCCAGGAACCAGGAGTACGCTGAATTCTGTTAGAGGTATAAAGAAGCAAACCAGGGCTGGTGGTGAAAGCAAAGTTGTTCCATACCCAAAACTAGAGGAGGTCTGTGAAAAGAATGATGTATAACATGTCGTACACACAAAACCTCTGCCAAGAGCTTGCCATCTTGGTTGAAGACAGTGTGGGGGAAGGATTGTGCCAAAACCCCAGTGGGACATTCTGGAGCAAGTGCAATTTGCAAAAGTTGCTGTGAAAAGGGCACCTCATTCTCCCTCACGCACAGGAGGGCTGGAGAGGAGTATCATGAATCATCTTCAGCACACTCGTGCTCATATTCCTTGCAGGAGCTGTTAAATTATGTTTCTGACAGCTTGTGGGATAAAGCTGGCATAAAAATTGTTCCAGTAGGACTGCTTGTATTTCCCTGGAGATGCAGGTCTCAGCCCTGGGGACAGAGACAGGAGTAGTCTTTGTGCTTGCAGACCTGCAGTCTGAGAGCTGAGTCCAGACACTAACACAGTTTTGAAACAAATTTAGAAAGCAGATTGACAAAAGCTGTGCGGAAGGGAGGCTTGAGAAGAAAAGAAGTCTTGGTCACTGGTTCTGGAGGAATCAGGAGTTCTATTCTTATCAGCTCTCTCCATCCCATCAAGTTGAAAACTCTCAGTCATTCCCTGAATTCCAGGAGACTGCTAGCAAAAAGGGTGAGAGTAATTCACTGCTGGCAGCATGCAAACTGTGGAGCCCTGTGAAGCATAAAAATGTGAGCAAAGACCAAAACTTTTTTCATGAGACCTTTTTTTCTCAATAGAAGCCCTCCCTTAGGAAGAACAGTGACATCTTTCTCCTTATCCCATGTGTTAGAAGTGATAAAAGAAAATGAAAAATATGCAAAAACAAAGATCTTTCAGTCTTTTAGTTATGAAATGAAAATTAGGATTTTTTGCTGCGGCACTTTTTCTTCCAGGACTACTTCTTTCTACATATTTGTAGGCCACCTGACAAAATTATTTTCTTACAGCATAAAAAATAAGATGAATCTACCTATGTTGGACTGAACGGGTGTTGTTGCAGTACCTCTGTGCCAAAAAATCTTTTCCTCCTGGGTATTTCTCATGCAAAAACAGTACAAAATTTACATTGTTACTATGTAACTTAACTGCTTAACAGCAAATAATAGCAGAAAATCTCTAGGAAGGTTTTGCAATCTATGGCTTTATGCCCTATTAAGCCTTCACACTCAGGTGCTTTGATTTTTTTTTTTTTTATAGAATCTAAAGAGAACAGAAGTGGCCCAAATTCTTTCATCACCTCCTTCCAGATTAGGACTGACAGTATTCCTTATAAAACTGGACTTGTCACTTTATGACTTTTTCTCACTCTTTTTAAGCGAGCTCAGAGGTCCTTTAAGAGGGATAAAAAGGAAGATGGAAGAAAGATAATAAAACTATAGATATGATATATACTTTTAAACCATTTTTCAACATTAAAGGAAGAGAGGTCCCTTTTGATAGGTTATTTATGGGTTTGCTTTTTACACTGAAGAAAAACAGATCTTTTCTTTTCTAAGCTGGTATCTGGGGGAGGGAAACCAAGCTGGTATTTATTTGTGTCTTTGCTGTGGTGGGAAAGCATTTTTTGTACCGAGTGCAAGCACTTCCTCCAGTCTCCAGAAGAGTTCGAAGATAATTGGTTTTCTATAGAGCCAGAATTCCCCAGGCAAGAGGAGGCAGGAGTGGTTATAGTATTTGCTGCAAAATAATATATGTTCAATGTACATCTAGCTATAGCTTAGGACTACAGCTACAAACTGCAATTAAATATAGGAAAAGAAATAGGCTAACTGTTCTCTGCATCTGACTGGCTCTGGGTAGAAAAGCAGAGAAGAGGCTCTGGCAGCAACACCCTTGAGGGCATTTTCACAGGGGTCCTGGAGGAAATCTGTCTGCAAGCCTTCCTGGGACCATCAGTGCATGATGTGACTGTGAGTGCTTGGTATTGCCTTTGTTCTTTCAGCTTCTCTTCTCCGTGCTGTATCTGCCTTTACTGCTCTACTTTGAGAGGACAGGAAGCAAGTGCTTTTATCCTCTTCTTGGCCTTACTTATTATGGAGAATCGTGCTATTGACAGCTTTTCTCCGGATTGTAAAAACAGAACTATAGTTTTGGTGGAGGTTCTTTTCAAGGTCAGCTGTATCAAGGACATCTGAGACTCTGGAAATATCAAGCTCGGAGCAGTGACCAGCAACAGCTGTGACTGTTTACAACTGGAAGACAGTATTTTTGCTGGCAATTGTGTTGCAGGGTTTTCCAAAAAACTCGTGGTTTGTGGCGGCCCCGGGACAAGGAAAACTAAAAATCTACATGATGCTTGACTTCTGTATGATGAAATCCTTCTGCTCAAGGTGTGGTGAAATGTGACTGTGGGCGCAGTTCTTGGAGCACACGGTGACACGTACCAGCGAGGGAATGTCGTTCCTTTTGCTTTGGGCAGTGAGTGGAACACGAGGAAAACACAACAACTCACTTGTGACTTTAATAATTCTTAGGGGGCATCATTTCAGTTTTTAAAACTCCTTCCTGACCAAATGGGGCAAAAGCAGCCTGCGTCAGTAAGACCTGTTCCGAGCAGATTGACTCTGGCAGTGGTGGTGAGCCCCGTGCTGCCATCGCTCTTCGTGGATGTGTTCCCATCTGCTGACCTGGCTTCAATAGCTGGTGCAGAAGAGAGGGCAGCCCTGAAATTTGGGAAAGGGTGTTCAATAATATCTGCATCTCTTTTATGTTTTATGACAACGGCTATACATGGCTCTGACACAATTCCTATATAGGATAGGGACAGTGTTTAAAAATATTTTCCAACACTTGCTTTTCAAGATTTGGATACTAATACTAGATTAAGCAGTGGCAGGGAAGGTTTTTTGGTACATTTTCAACTCTATAAGGAACCATTTCATTCTTGGAACTTATTGCCATCTTTCTTCACTTATTCCAGATCAGCTCATTTGTACTTACAAATTCTGCAGTTTAGTTTCTTGATGATTGTGTCTGTTAAAGATGGTGTAATTGATTTGTGGAACCATTTGGCTTAAGTCAAAATTAATTAACAAAAAGAAAATAGATCTTATTTTTGGAAAATTTCTTTATTGATGATTATTTTCAGCAGTAAGTCTTGCTGTTTCTACACCCATTTAGAAACACATAATAAAAGGGAGCTCATATTTCCATAACTTTTTGCAGTTTTTGTCTAACAGAGAGACACAGAGACAGAACTATTGAATTCTAGATTCCACAGAAGCATCAGCCAGGGTGACATCTGTCTGGAAAGAGTCACATAGTGCTAAACTTTGGGGTGTTGCTTATAAACTATTCATAAATAGAAGTAAACTATTCTCAGTCAAATTTCTGAGATAGAGCACCATACAGTTTCCGAGTAAAACAGATATGTGATACACGCAAACATAGTAGCACATATTCTTTATGAATAGCTTTTAAACAAAAAAACTATATCACTAGAAATTTGCCAGTGTACCTTATGAAGATTTTCTTACATTTTTGCCGCTAACGTATAATGCAAACTTTATGTTTCACCCTCTTTTTAGTGTGTATTTATTAATACTTCTGCCTCAATTTTCTCATAGAGATGAGCTGTCATTGTGACTTCAACTACCAGTTCTTACTTCTGACCTCTCTAGAACATGACCAATAATTTATTTTTTCCCTAGATATCCATGGCTTCTGTCAGTGAAGATCTAATGCTTCTCCACAGCTACGAATAGTTTAATCTTTGATAGGGGTTTGGTTTCAGGACACAGCAAAATTCAGTCCCATTCTGTAGAGCAGATATTTATTTAGGCCCTGAGTTTTGTAATGGTCTGCAGTTACACAATAAGCTCTTGATGGAATGAAGAATTGCTTCAAAGCATCATTTTCCCTGTGCAAGAGGCACCTCTCCAGCTAAAAATAAACACAGGCAGTTTTAAATAACTCAAAAATAACATTCTTCCATTTCTTCCAAGCAGAAAAATTATGTAAGAGGATTCCAATAAACTAAGGTAGCTGTATCATATAATAAGGGCCTGGGAAGCAGTCAGATGTCACAGTGATAACGGCTGTGTAAGAATATAAATAGAACATTATAGAGACTGCTCTAAAGCTCTGAAAGAAGTGTTCCCTAGCTTTGTAGGATTTGAATATGGCAACATGCTGAACTAGTAATAGGGCAGAACTTTGTAAAACTATTCATTACACCTTCCAATCACCCAGGAAAATTAATGGAGAGCTTTGTAATGTAAAAGATATTCAACAAATGGTGGTTAGTTAGAGCTGTGTGACTGATTAAACATGTCAAAATTAATAAAATGTGTACTTTACTACAGATGAGAGAAATATCTTAAGAAACCTTAAAAAGAAAATTCTATGGTCTCCAAAAAAAAAAAAAAAAGCTGGTCTAGAAATAAAAATTATACATTTGAAAATCATAAAACTGAGCTAGAGCCAGCTTTCTGCTCTGCTACAACATCTGATATATACTGTAGTCTCCATGTTAAGTGCTGCATCCACACCGGTCAGCTTTTCTGAGCTTAAATACTGCTTTCAAAGAGATTCCCTCACAGCTGGTTTATATCATGGCAGTGTCATGAGATAAACCAAATCTCACAGCTTCCCTTGCAGGTGTAATGCACCCTGATTCACTTTCTAAATGTTCCTGTAAAGATACAAGGACGTGATGTGTCTGCTGTGTTTTCCTAGCTGAAAACCCTTTTTCTGTTGTCTCCCAGCTTGCAGCAGAGATTCAGCACAGCTCTCACAATTTTTGCTGTCACGTTCCTTGCCTGACATGCACACGGGAGCTCAAGGCTTTAATTAACACATAGAACTCAAATTGCTTGTGATGCCACCTTACTCCATTCTGCTGTGCTCACGTCCAGGCTGAGCATGCCTCATGTAATTAGAAATTAAACTCTTACACACAACGAAGTGTCAGAGTAGGTGCACTGCAAAGGTGGCAAGGAGATGCTTATTTTGCATTTCTCCTGAAAATAGATCTTAAAAATGGCTGCAATATTGCACTTAACATATTAAGTGAAGGCACCATTTTATTTTCAATGTCTGATTAAAAATTTCACAGTGTCAAAAACAGACTGAAATGAAATACACACAATATTACTAATTATGACACAGTTCAGTTTATGAACATGCTTTATTCTATTTATTTTCTTCTACTTAAATTCCTTGAAAGTACTTACATGATTATTTAAATGTTCTGCTGCTTTTCTGCCAAGTGTCATATTAAGTCAGCTGCATCCTGGCAAATTTGTGTATCAGATGGGAATTGTGCAGCAGCCTTCCCATGCATTGCTGTAGTATTTTTTCATACGAAGGTCTGCTTAAATGACAGTTTGGATTTCCTCTATTTACTGTTTAAAGCAGTTTGTCATTAAAATTCCATTTCCTCATGTGCTTCACTGCACAGAATGAATAAATGCTTTAAGGCATTTTACTGTAGCCACATAGATTCAGTTGATGCACAAGCATTTAAACATGGACAGCCTACATCAATAAGTATCACAATATATCGAGCATTTTCTTTAAAATCAACTGATTCTTGAGCTTACCTTATTGTTAATAAGGTGCTTCTCAAGAGACAGAAAGAGATAGAGGCTAATGCAGATAGCAGATTTTTAAGAGGTAGTAATGATTTAAAAAAAAAATAGGAGCCACTGGGAGTTCCATAAATAAGTCTCATTCCTCTCCTCATTTGGTTAAATGCTGAAGAGGAGACCTTTTCAAAAGGGGAAAGCACAGAACAATTCCACACAGTCACTATTCAGAAATGCCTGCCAAAATCACAGGTAAACTTTGACATTTTCCTTGGTTCAGTTAGATTCATAAGAAAAACTGATTTCCCTTCATTATTGCAGAAATAATATCTCCTGTGACTAATGCTTTGCCTTTCTTGCCCAACCATTTTTACAAAAGTGGGAAGAGCAAAATTATGTCAGTTGCTGTTTAGATGAGAAGGAGCCTTCTGCCTGCAGGGGGAAAAAAAAAAAAACAAGAGAGTGAAAAAAAAGGAAATTCTGAGCTTTTTAATAAGATGTCATCTGGTTGTTTTCAGAACAGTCCAATTTTATCTTCAATAGGATTTTTTTTTTTTTTGGTCCATGATTTTTATGGGCTCCATGGTTTCCAGAAATTTATAATCGATAGGCTGTGTTCTCAGTGGTTTTTTGTTCCTTTCTATATTTTCTTAAAGATCTTGTTGTTTTCCATTTTCTTTGCAGTGTCCTTGCATGACCTCCCAGAGAAAGGAAGATTTATCCGTCTTTTAGATCTGCCTACTCGCAGTTGTGCTGTCAATGCACATCTCAAGTTCCTCCAGCCGCAGTTTGATTTTTCCTTTCCTTGTGTTAGCTACTGAATTTTCATTTGCACTTTGACTCTGCACAGCTTGAGTGACTTACGTATTCTTTTCCCCTGTAAGCTTTTTTTCACCTGTGCCTACTTGTATTAATTACCAGTCTTGTGTTTTCATGCTTCACTTACTTGATTTTTCTCCCAGAACCTTTCATCTTCTTTATTGTGCTATCCAATTTCTTCCTCCTGGCATTTGTTTGTACATTTTTCACAAGCTAAAGCACTAACTACAGACTTATTTCTTTTTCTCCATCACACCTGATATGTTGATCTTTTTATTTTGTTTTGAAAAGCTGTGTCCTTATAGACTGTCTTTTCCTATATTTGGTTTTATTAGGGATTGCAAACAGACCACAATCTGCATTTCAAAGCTGCTTGCCATAAATAGTGCATAATAACTGCTAGAAATAAAATTGTTGCTTCCAGCTTCATGAGACAGCTACTTAAGGTTTTTTGCAGAACCCTGTTTCTAAGACATGGATTTACATGTTGGAGAACTGCTGCCTCTCCTATCACCAAAATCCACATTCTGATGGAACATTGTAGTTGCTGGGTCTTTGGGTCTGGAACACTCTCATAGTGAAGAATTCTTTTCTAATATCCAATGTAAACATATGCTCTCCAATATAAAGCTACTCTCTTCCAGTTTAAAGCCATTCCCCCTTGTCCTATCACTACATTCCTTGTAAAAAGTCCCTCTCCAGCTCTCTTGTAGAACCTTCCAGTACTAGGAAGTGTAATAAGGTCTCTCCAGAGCCTTCTTTTCCCCAGGCCCCAACACTCTCAGACTGTCTACAGAGAGAGGAACACTATAGAAGAGGTGTTCCATCCTCTGATCATTTTTGTGGCCTCCACCAGACTTTTTCCAATAGGTTCACATTTCTCTTGTGCTGGGAACCCCAGAGCTGATGCAGCACTGGAGGTGGGGTCTCACCAGGGCAGAGCAGAGGGGCAGAATCCCCTCCCTCAGCTGCTGCTCACGCTCCTTTGGATGCGGCCCAGGACACGTTTGGCTTTCTGGACTGCAAGCACACATTGCTGGATCGTGTTGAGCTGCTCATCCAGCAACACTCCCAAGTCCTTCTGCCCAGGGCTGTTCTTAATCCATTCTCTGCTCAACCTTCCTCTGTGCTTGAGATTGCCTCAAAGCAGATACAGGACCTCTCACTTGGCCTTGTTGAAGTCCAGAACATTTGCATGGGCCCAGTTCTGAGGTCTGTCAGGGCCACTCTGGATGTCATCGCTTCACTCCAGCACGCTGATCACACCATACAGCCTGGTGTCACTGGCAAATTGGCTGAGGCTGCACTCAATCCCACTGTCCATGTAGCTGACAAAGATATTAAACAGCGCCAGTCCCAATAACAACCCCTGAGGAATCCCTTTTGTCATTGGTGTCCTCTTGGAAATCAAGCCATTGACCTCATGAGTACATCCAGTTCTGGCCAATTCTTTATTGACCTAGTGGTTCATCTATCAGATCCATGTCTCCCCAGTTTAGAGACAAGGATTTCATGCAGAATAGTGTCAAATGCTATAGAAGAAGGAACTATTGTAAACACATATCTTTATAATATCTCTGATTATAAAGAAACAATGTAGGACACTAGAGTAGAAAACTTCTAGGAAATCATCAGGGTATTAATGTTATGCAAACAGTTTATTAAATATCACAAATACAAATTTACTGGAAGGATAAACACAGTGATGAGTAATGACAGGGTATTGTGGCATTTGATATCTCACTCTGTCTCCTTATCACTAAACAGGCCACTTAGAGAGAACAGGGACTGCTCTGCCAGGTGGCTCCAAAGCTGGCAGATGTGCTTTATTTAATAAGTAGGAAAAATAACTTTTGCTGCTCAGAGAATTAGGAAGGGAAAAAGGAGGTTTTTGCCACTAGAGATGAGATATTTCTGTGTTACAGTGTCCAGTAAAGGCAAGGAAGAAAGTACTTGTTGATGCAAAGCAGAGGTGCTCGGGTTTTGGCCGCAGGGCATGTGTGTGTGCTAGTCATGGGAGACAGTGCACTTGAAAGAATCGTCAGAAATGCTGAAACAGAAGGAGAGGGAGAACTGCAGACAGAGGAGGTGAGGAAAAGAGATTGCAGTCACTTATCAGAGTAAGAGTAAAAAGTGAAGCCATGGATGGGAATTCACAATTTATTGCCTTTCGAGCCCAGAAATGTTGCTCAGTGACTTAGATGCCTTCACCTTTATAATTCTAGGGCACTTATAGCTGCAGTTCTGCCTTTGCCTTGAAGCTCTGCAGTGTTTCACTCAGGCCTCTGTGGCAGAGATTGTCCCTTGTTGCTCTCACTCTGTTATTCTCATGTTATGATTCTCAAGACCTTGTTCCTCCCAACCCTGAGAGCACTGTTATGGTCGGTTCTCTTGAGAAACAAGTTTCTCCCAGAATCAAATAATTCTTTTCTCTTTCCTTTCCCTGCTGTTTGGTTGTGGCCTTTGAGTTATGCTAAGGGGACCCAATAATACACAAGTGCATACCTTCTCAATGGCAGAGTCTGCAGCAGCAGCCCCAGGTGAAAGCATGCTCCAGCCAGCAGCAACAGCAACAGAAGCAAACACCAGTAGAAGGGTTGAGCGGATCCTGATGAAGATTATATATTTCTATGGAAAAGGGTGGATGGGGTGTGCCTGTGTGCTGGAGAGGACCCCATGGAAGATGGTTTTCGAGGATGCCAATTGCTTCTCTTCCCAGATGGTCACTGATGAGAGATTTCATTTTTTCTTGCTTTCTTTCTGTCTCCCCTTAGTTTTTATTTTTCCTTGAAGTGAACCTTACTATACAGTTGAAGTAAGCCATCTTCTAAACACCCTACTAATAAACATCTGTGCATGTAAGCCTATCTCACAACACAAGGCCAACATTTGAAGCTTTTCAAAGGTACACAGCACTGCTGTATTTTTAAATACAAACCTTGGTTGTTGCAAACTACCATTTAAAGTCTCTCTGAATAGGAACATCTTCTAGCAAGGCAAGCAAAAGGGTCTTTCAGTGCTCTTTCAGATCTGAAACCTTTAGCAACCTTAGTTTGCATCTAGCTTTAATACCTGTATTGGACAGGTACAGACCTCTAGGAAACCTGAGACTGGGAATGATGGGTAAGATGGATTCGGTACAGGTAAATGGGAAAGGAAAGGCTTCTGAAGAAGCCAGAATCTATCAGATTTAATTGGCTGTGAAACAAGATACAGCATCATTAATGGAAATGCTTATGAATAAGGAGCAACCATCAGGATAAAAGCTGCCTTCAGGAGGTTTTGCAGCTTCTGCTCAATAACCTGCTTGAGAAATGTGGAGTATCAGGCATGGAACTGGAGTTGGGTTGCCCCTGACATCTCAGATGAAACGCTAGGAGCCCGTTGATGAGAGGTTGATGGCTGGATGATGATGAGAGGATGTGGAGCCCTGCCCCACTTCTACCTGGAGACTGCTCTCTGTGAAGTGGTGAGGGAAATAACAAGTCCTGGAAGGTTTCCCTTAAGTTTTCTCTACTTGTACTTTTCTTCCAGACTTGTGCGGAACCTGTCTGAGGAGCATGTCAAGAGGTAAGTGCCCACATGTATCAGAAAAGGCATGCTGGAGTTCTGTGCTTAGTAAGCCCATAGTTCCTTCAGGGGAGGGAAAGCTCCCTGACAACGCCCCTAAGTAGAGGAGTGGGAAATCTCTGGTAACATCCAGCCGCCTCCCACACAAGAGGTGCTGGTCTGGACAGCAGCTACAGCTGCTATTGATTCCAAGTCAGACTCCCACCCATGTATTTTGAAAGTGTAACTTATGGCAATTGGTCCAGCTGGGGTGAAGATGCCCAAAAAGTGATGGCCAGGTCTGTGTCCATGCTCGGACAGGAAGGCCAAGGTGCTTGACGAGGTGCTCCCAGCTTTGGGGCTGTTCAGCTTTTATCTGAATTTCACCTTGTGCTTCCCTCCCTAGCTGCTATCTTGGGAACTACTGTCTCTCCAGTAGAATGAAATCAAGACCTGGCACATTTCTCATGCTTATGCAGATCTGTTTCAGTCACAGCATTTAAAATATCTTCCATGGCAAAACATTACTGTGTCACTTATTGAAATAATTCAGATTTAAAGATGAATTCAACAACGTAATTCGTTCTTTGCTCAGCAATGTGTGTCTAGGATAAACCACGATATATAAAGAAGCTTGTAAAAATTTCTTCTCTTCCAGCCATTTCTATGAAGAAGGCCAGACTTCCACTGCCTTACTGAAGAGGCAAAGATCAAATGCCCTTTCTGAAGTTCTTCCTACTTCCAGTTTCCAATTCTCTTATTCAGCTCTCATGGGTTTAAAAGTAACCCCAGAGCTGAGGTCATGGTATATATTCTGAATTTTCATCATTTCTTCTAAAATCAAAGCTCTGTGTCTTGTTTGCGTAAGAGTCTCATGCTATTCTAGAAGTTAGGTTGTTAAGAAAATAATGGAAAAATTTCCTCGCTTTGGAACTTTGCAAACATTGTTTTCTATTATTCACTTTAACCAAAATGCATTAAACTGCCAATGTTGACAGAAGTCTCATAATTTTCTTTATAAGAATAAGATATGAAGAAGAGAAAAAAAAATATTTCCCATTACACAGCTGAAGAGGAAAATGTGAAAAACCTGGCAGATTCTGAACAGTTTCATAAAACTATTGAATAACTGCTGAAAAACAGGTCAGAAAAACAAGAGTAAATATGTGCAATCATGTAAGATAGAGATCCATAAAATGAAAATTAAATATATATGCATTAGTTCCATCACATGAAAAGCAATTCTAGTAATAACATTAAGCAGAATCATCAAACTTCATTACAATGACAGAAAATTATATATCAAAGCGCACTGTTAGCAGTGGAGAAATAATGGATTTTACAGCAAAAAAGTCAATTTTTAATGTTTTTTTCTCTTTAATAAAGTATGTGTCAGAGGATCTTAATGTGACTTTTACTGCACATCCTTTGGAATCCTTTCCCTGTTATGAACTCCAGCAGCAGTTGGAGAAAGCTGATGGTCCAATGCACCATTTAGCATTTTTACCAGCCATCATGGTCATTCCCAATCTCTTTTTTGACAGTGCATTAAAGAACTGCTGTAGAACAATAACTTTGTGTCTCATATCTGGGACTGCCTGCTCATAATCTGACTTTCTGACATTATTGAGTTGCTCCTTCTGTCTGTGCTGCACCTGTACCACTGACAAATGGAGAAAAACTTGTACTGGCTCTAATGCTTTATTCTTCCTAGGTGCATATAAAGCATAGGGATAAAAAGCACTGCCCATATTCAAAGAATGAACTTGAAATAAAATTTCAGGTGTTAATATGAACCTTGTTTTTCTCAGTTCCACTGCTCTGATGACAATGAAATTCATGTGGAAGTATACACAGCAGTGTTCATTTAGTAGACTGAAAAAAACAAAGTGTTTTTTTCCCTGTTGTTTCTTTGAACAATTTCAGGCTTTAATTTTGATGGCAGTTCCACTGCTTATGGCCAGATGGGATTCCAGTCGTGATTTGTCAATACACTTTTGGATTTCTCAGCTATTTTAAAATGAGAAGTTGAATGCTTAATTTAGTGCTTCAATCTTCATGGGAGAGTTAATAAAGACAACTTAATAGCTTTTACATGACTCCTTTGAGGCTGACACTAGACTCATGGAATCACAGAACCAACACAGGATTTGAGGTGTGGCCTCACCTGTGCCAAGTACAGGAGAACAATCACTGCCCTGGTCCTGCTGGCCACACAATTTCTGTGGGGATGCTGTTGGCCTTCGTGGCCATGTGGGCACACGCTGGCTCATGTTCATCTGCTGTTGACCAACATCCTCTGGTCCTTTTCCTCTTTGCCCCTTTTCAGCCACTCTGCCCCAGCCTGTAGCACTGCAGGTGTTGTTGTGACCCAAGGTCAGGAGACGGCACTTGGCCTTGTTGAGCCTCACACCACTGGCCTCAGCATCAATCCAGCCTGTCCACATCCCTCTGCAGAGCCTTCCTGCCCTCCAGCAGATCAACACTCCTGCCCAACTTGGTGTCGTCTGTGAACCCCTCGTCCAGATCACTGACAAAGATATTGAACAGGATTGGCCCCAACGCTGATCCCAGGGGAACACCATTGGTGAACTGCATCCAGCTGGAAGCAGCTCCACTCACCACCACTCTGTGGGCCTGGCCATCCAAACAGTTTTTAACCCAGAGAAGAGTGCACCAGTCCAAGCCATGGGCTGACAGCTCCTCCAAGAGAATTCTGTGGTAAATTTTTGGTAAAGAGACTTTACTGAAGTCTGAGTAAAGGTAAGCCCTTGGCAGGTAAGGCAGGTAGGATGATAAAATTTGTATATGCTACACAAAATCAGAGCCTCTGAAATAATAATTTCATTCCGCATTCTTAAACCTCTGACTTTAGCCAGCTGACAAATATGTTTATCCAGAACACTTTAGTGAGGAGTAGGTTTTGGAACATTGCCTCTGATACTGTTTTTTAAAATTCCTTTACTTCCATTCAGTAGGTTGAAAAGCAGTAAATCACAGAAGCTCAGGTGACATTCCTAAAAGTTATCAGCTCTCTGCATGCCAACTTCTCACTGCATCCTCCAGACTTTTTGTCTAAAGGTATCAGTGAAAACAAAATTTCATGGAGGGACAGTAAGTATTCATCACATTTCCAGCTCTGAAAATGAGATGTCAGAGGGAGTTCAGTGGAAATGCCAGGAACATATGAGAAAAATTTCAGTGTGCTAAGACCTTGCATTCATTTGTCTTAGTTTATTTGAATAGCTCAAATTTGAATGCTATGCCTGGAACTCAGACCCTGTTTTAGCTGGTGGGAATAATGGAATTTCTATGGTAAAACCTTTAAACCAGAAGCCCAAGCCTGGAAATAGCCACAATGAAGCCTATGTTTCTCCTACAAGTGTGCATTGGTGATAAGTGATCTGTAATTGAACACATGCCAAAGCTCAGTGAGAATCTTTGCAAAAATTCTTTAAAACAGGCTTTGAATCAGGCAGAAAGTACCTCAATGGTTTGAGTATTTTAGTGATATGCCATAATCCTAAAAAATTATGAAATCAGGCAATCTGCTAATGAATGCACTTGACATCCATTTAGGAATCTGAAAGGATAATTTATGCAAAGGCGAAGTTAATACAAACATAATTATGTGAACAGGACAAGGAGTCATAACCAAACGAAAATGAAAATAAACCCCAACAACAGGACTCTGGTTGCACAATTTTGTCTGGAAGAGACTAAAAACCACTTTGAAATCTACTGCCACAGAGACAGGATAAGTAATGGGAAATTTGAGACATCATTATAGTAGCAAATGGAAATGACTTCTCAGCTATCAGAAGAGTCATAAAACACATCCCTTCTTAAACAACACTATAGAAAAGGAGTGTACTTTAGGGATATGAGAATGGTTTTCATGGTTATCAGGTGAATTGTCTCCTAAATTTTTCTCCAGGGGTGCATTCCTCAGGCCAGGAACCAAACTTCTTGCAGTTTCTTTGCTGTGTTTAGATCCAGATGATCTAATTATCCTGTCTGACTTGGTGGATACATGAGCACATCTTGAATCCTACTTCCACCTAAAGGAAGTACAGAAGCATGACGTAGTGCCTTTCTGCCACGTGCCCTCTCGTGTACAGGGATGTGATTCCCAGATGGGAACCAAAGTGTCTGGTAGATTTGGATGATCAGTGACCAAGAATCTCAGCTAAGGTCTGACATGTATCTTCACTGAAAGAATGGTCAGACATTGGAACAAGCTGCCCACAGAAGTGGTGGGATCATCACCCCTGGAAGTGTTAAAAAAATGAGTGGATGTGGCACTTGGGGACATGGTTTAGCAGTAACATGGTGGTGATGATCTAAGAGCTCTTTTCCAACATCAAAGATTCTGCAATTCTGTGATTCTACGTATGCAGGTCAGACAACTCAAAGATTTGGCTCCTGGTCTCAGGCCTCCCAATGCATGTAACTATTGCCCAGCCAGTGGCCCCCAAACTAATTTATTCACAAGACTTCGCTGTTAAAAAAAAATTCAAAATAAAGAATAATTATCCTCCAATTTATAGTTTTACAGCATGTACACAAAAGAATAACGAGAAAAAAATACTAAGCACTTTTTTACTAAATAATCTTGATCTAGTCCATAAAGCACGTATAAGATCCTATTTGCCAAGGTAAGTAGAAGTTTTGGCTTGAGAAGGCAGGCTTCAATAAACAGAAATAGTTCTGGTTTTGTGTTTATTTGACCTACACACATTTCAACTTCCTGAGTACCAACACTTCTTTCCAGCACCAGAATGAAGTTTAAGGATTCCCCCTCATTTTGCTTTTCTCAAGTCTGAAATATTAAATCATATTAGCTTGGTGGAACTTCAGTTGTGACTTTTTACAGCTATGTTTCCTCTCTTCCCTAAGGAAACTGTCATTGGTTTTCCTTTTCTAGCAGTCACCTCTAACAAGCTCTGGGATTCAGGCAGTACACTAGAACATGAGTATCAGGAGGGTTTTACAGAAATGCTCTCCTTTCTCACAAGGACAGATAAATGCTTTTCCTTAGAGATAATTTTAACTGTCTCATACAAGCATCACAAGCTCTGATAAAAGACATACTTTAATATGGATATTGGAGCTGTGTGATTAGAAGAAGAGAGGAAAAACATGTTTATTTATGGTGCAGTGTAGCAGTCAAGTGATAGAGTTTATATGAAGAAGAAAGAACAACTAAGGCAAAAAATACTCTGCTCTCCAAAGGACAGTTCCAACCAATGTCATGGAAGCAAAATACACAGGAATAAATACAGACGAAAAGCTTGCTTGAACCTTAAATAAAACTATTTCAATTACACCACTGACTCTCAGAGAGCCAGTCTTTGAGGAAGCACCAGGCAGACAGTTGACCTTGGACAACCATTTATTCCCAATAGTGTGAGAGCAAAATGTTGTCTGATGAGAGGATGAGATTTTTGCTCATTCACTTACAAAAAAACCTATTTTAAACCTAGCAAAAGGCAATGGGAGTCTTTATAGTGATTGTCATTTTGATATGTCCTCAGACTCCAGTTCAACAAAATACATAATTGCAGGCTTCAGTTCAACCAAATGCATAATCACATACCAAATGTCCATTAACATCAGTTGAGATTTTAAAGTCTTTACGCTTGAGAATAGATTGAATCAGCTCACTGAGGCAAAGCTTAAACTCACTGACTCCAAGAGAGAAGAAGACTGTTGTTTTTGTCTACCTCTAACACATTCCCACTTTTAATTTAATACTTTTGTTGTCTAAAAAATACTTGATCTCATGCAATGCAGTTCAGATCACAATCTTCAGAAGCCCAAAATATAGGAACCATAAGCCAGAGTCAGTGCTCTATTCCAAATTATTTCCAATTTGAAGTCAAATTATAGCAATGAGAGAAGAGTGAAGTCAGCTATCCTCCACTTTATTAAGGATTCATTCTTTTTTACAAGTGTAGAAACAATTCCACGAAAGTCCATCAAATTGACGGCCTGCTAACAATTGCATTAGATTGCATATCTGTTTTGATTTCTAATTTTATGGGAAGAGTTTTGGATTTAATTTGCTCTGGGTACTTAAGAAAAAGGTCATTGATGCTGACTTTTATTTATTTGATGCTGACAAATTACTTATTAACTTGTACAAGCATTTTGTTGTATCATCGTTATTCATCCCTCTAAGTCTGTGACATTTTTATTTGTTTTGGGCTCTGAGCAGATGATGTTTCTTATGTTTTACTTCTCTCTAGCTGGTGAAGTCAAACAGAACAACATTTAACCAGAGCACGAGGGTGTGAACCTTATGGAATAAGCTCCCTCTCCTTCAGCTTTAGGTTGCCCTACTCTACACGTTTTACACTTTTTGGTAGAAATGATGTATCTTCCATCTATGTTAGTTCCTCAAAAACATGTCCAAGCAGCCCTAGTGAAATACTTGCATCTACAGCAGTGAACAAGGCAGAAGAGTAGAGGTGATTTGAGACAGTCTGAGAAGAGCTAGGGATATCTTGTCTTTCTCTGAAAATAGATGCTCTGTTTTGGGTAGAATAACACAGTTGAGTAAAATAACACAGAATAATCCCTGTCTCTACAAGGTCGCCCCTTGCCCAGATCCATTTTAAGGATTATTTGGCCCTTTAGGTCTGTTTGTTTGCTTTTTCTCCTTAGGTACAGTGTGATTAGACATAATCTGACCTCTCCAGAAAAACCATTCCTTAATGTATTGATAAGCAACCTCATTAATATGTTGCTCTTACATTTCTTGGGAAAAAAATTGTCATCTTATCTTACAAACAAAATCAGCAGACAAGGAAAAAACTAGTGATATTTAGGCAGCCATTTTCTACTCAACTTCAAAGAGAACAATTTTAACTGTTGTTCTAGAAAGGCCTTAAAATTTTTTATCACTTTTCCTTTTTTATTCTCTTTCATGTTTTGCATTACCCAAGTTACTGCTTCTAAGCCTTTTTTATCGTTGTACAAGGCGAAAAAACCACAAGGAAATAATCTGTTAACACCCTGGTTCTCATTTGAGATGATTTGCTGGCCAATGAGTCAGCAAAAGAAACAGCTGTTATCATTCTTCCTTCCTTTGAAAGTGTAATTTCTCTCTCCCACCCCAGTATGACTTAGGTGTTTGTTCCAGGCTGGAAGCCATTCAAACAATATTTTCATGGAGTAACACAGAAATCTCTGCAACAAAAGGAAATTAGAAGATGTTACTGGCATTTAGTGATGAGCCAAAATTAAAAAAATCAGTGGTCTTATACTGCACTCCATATAGCCTTCCTGATCACAAAATAATTACACAGTGAGGAAAAAGAAAAAAGCTAAAAGGCAAGCTGCACTGACCTTGTCATTAGGATGACTGAAATTACTATAAATTGTCAAAATACCCACATGAGGATTAAAAGACTAATGGAAAGTTCTTGCCCTTAGTAACACTGTCTTCTATATACGTACAATCTCACTGCACTTCAAAATTTTTATTGAATGTCTAATTTATTTTTATTTGGCACTTAGGTCCACAGTCAGTGTTGCAGATAACACTCAGGTGCCTGAAACTCTTGTTATGTTTGTTTTTTCTCTCTCGTTGTTGTTGTTGTTGTTGTTGTTGTTGGTTTTGGGTTTTCATCAGTGTTTTGTTAGATTTTTGTTTTTTGTTTAAAAGGCACAAAGTAGAAATTAATTACAAAAAGCAATACCAAAACCCCACACTGTTTTCACCCAAGCAACTGGATAAGCAGGTAGCCAGCCAGCCCTCTTACCTGTAGGCCTTTTTCTGACATTCCAGCCCTTCAGGGAGGAGAGATAGAATCTGTCAGAGAGATCACACAGATGAGAGGGAAATGATGTTTTCGATGTTGCTTGTGTTGATTCTTTTTTAATAGAATATTTAGATTATTCTATCTTTTCATGTTTCTGGATTAAAGAAATGCTCAGTTGAAAAAGAAGAGTAAAAAAAGCTTTTGTCTGTTGTCAACATTTCTAAATAAAGTAGCAATTTGCACCATGCAGGAAATTAGCACCTTTCACAGCACTAAATCATGAATCAGGAGAATAGTATTTATTATATTAGTAGAATGGTAGAATTTTAGTGTTTTTTTTTACATTTAGATGGTCACTGAGAAGGCCAAGAGAGATCCAGTCCAGAAGATAAATGAAATGTTTGTGCAAAGGCAAACTCTCTTCTGTTTTAATTGACTCCAAACCAGTGTTCGTTAAGTAAAGCTGTGTGAAAAAAAAAAAAAAGAGAAAAGAGGATTTCTGTTATTGTAGATAGAGACAATTTTTAACTATTTTGTGAACATTTCCAGTGGTTTCAATTGCTTCAATTCAGAAGGCCAGAGAATGAGTGCATTTCCAGCAGAGATGAGAACCTCTGATTATAAACTTGCATTATTCCAAGATGACTGACACAAAACTACCCTCTGGCACTATCCTTAGCTGAACCTGGAGAACAAGGTAGGGCGACACACCTGAAGTGCTGACAGGTGCACAGCCATGGGCACCTGCCACTGACCTCCACTCAGATCAGACATCCCAGACATCCCATGCAGCCTTGAGGCAGCAGAGGGGTTGGCTGGGACCCTTCCTTGGAGAGGTCAGCTCCTGTGGAGAAAGACAATTCGAAGGCTAATCTCCCTTCTGCTGTTGGCTGTCAAGCATCAACTTAGCAATGATCCACAGGAGACCTTGCCTTCACACTCTCCCTCATATATATTCCTTTGAAAAGAATGGCTGCACCTGTAGCACCAAATGAGGTTGCTTTTTCCTTCTTTGTTCAATCATATCCCTTCGTCCAAGGAGACTCTCTGGACTTCATGGGACCCACCACCCTGTATGACACTATACAGGGTAAGGGAATGAGAACATTGGAAACAGGAACAACCAAATCACCTGGCTGTTCCGAATTAGCAAGTACGTAAAACAGCATTGTGGTTTGACTCAGCTGGCCATCAGGTGCCCACCAAATTACTCTATCCCTCACCCTCCTCAACGGAACAGTGGAAGAAAACACAATAAAAAGCTCATGGGTCAAGGTAAGGACAGAGAGATCCCTTACCAGTCATGAGCAAAACAAGCCCATCTTCAGGAAATTAATTTAATTTATTGTCAATTTAAACAACATAGGCCAGTGAAAAACAAGAAGGAATTTTTAAGTGCCTTACCTCTACCCCTCCCAGGCTCAGTTTCACCTCTGACTGTTTTACCTCTTGCTCCCGAGCAGTGAAGGTGACAGGGAGTGGGGGTTCATGACATTTAATCTTTGGTCCTTCCTCCTCACACTGTTCCTCTGCTCTTACGTGGGCTCTCTTCCACAGGCAGCAGCATTTCAAGAAGTCCCCTGCCACAGCATGAGTAATTGACACATGGTGCAGTCCTTCAGGAACAGACTGCTCCCGTGTGGGTCCTGCCAGAAGCCTGCTCCAGCACAGGCTTCCCACAGAGTCACAAACTCCTTTGGGGCATCTCACCCTGCTCCGGTGTGGGACCCTCTGCGGGCTGCAGGTGGATCTCTGCTCCCATAGGGACCTCCATGGGCTGCAGGGGCACAGCTGCCTCACCATGGCCTGCACCAGGGGCTGCAGGGGAATCTCTGCTCCAGGGACTGGAGCACCTCCTGCACTGACCTGGGGGTCTGCAGAGCTGTTTCTCTCACATTCTCACTCCTCACCCCCAGATGTTGCACAGTACTTTTCCCACCTTCTTAAATATGTTATCACAGAAGTGCTACCACTATTGATCAGCTTTGTTCAGTGGCAGGTCCATCTTGGAGGTGTCTGAAACTGTCTCTGTCCAACACGGGAGAAACTTCTGGTGTCTTCTCACAGAAGTCACACCAGCTTTCCTGCTACCAAAATCTTGCCACATAAATCCAGTTCAAATGGTCATGGATAGCATATAGCTGAGTGCTAAACTCCATAGCAGGATGTTCATCAGAGAGCTGGGGTTTAGCACAGATGCAGCTGCATCTCTTGCTGTGCTGCCCCCCAGCTCTTCCTGCTCTGCCCTTTGCAGTGCCTCATGGGTCCTATTTGAGCACCACTGACTTGTTCCTTTCCAGCCTGTACCTTTTCACATCATCCTTTGCAAAATGCATCCCTTCTGTAATGGTGTATGTGTGTCTCTGCTTTTTATTGGTGTAATAACTGAAGTTTGATTATCCCTTGAAAGGGTGAAATTTGTAAAAAAATCTTTTCTTTAGACAAGATACTCATTCAGATGGATTTAACAGCCTCTCAGTTAACTTAAGTATGTCAATTGGAAAAAAAAAAAATCATGTCTAAACCTGTTAATTGACAAAACATTTTTTAAAAGATATTTCAGTATTAAAAGTACATAAATTTGATTTTAGAAAGCCAAAAAAACCCCTTTAAAAATAATAAATAATATTCTTTTGATGGAAACCATTCTGTACAAGCAATTTCAATAATTAACTCTGTCCCAGCCCAAACCAGCACAAACACAGAGTCACACTCTCCCCAAGACAGTTTTCTGACTTCCCTTAAGAGCCGATATTAGCAAAGTCTACAATAACCTGCTGGAAGACAGAAGGCAAGGTAACCCTTCAGTATGTTCTGTTCTCTCATTTACAAATCAGTCCAGTTCCCTGAACTTTAAAAAAGCCATTAACAGGTACAATCAAGGTCCTTGTAGGTAAATAAAAAGCATTATGATTGTTTTGAACTGTATATGAGTTTATATAGTAAAAGCATTCACCAAAATGATGTATTAGCTCTTGGTTCTCTGCATAATTATTTTTGTCCATTATATCTGTCTCCCTCACTCTGTGTTGTTGTCTGTCTACAGGGTCTTCATCCACATGGATTAAGGTGATATAAAAAAAACTGTAATAAAGATGTAGTGGCTTTTAACATTATTATTTGATTTGTATTTATAAATATCCTTGCACGTTACATGAATTCCAAGACATCATTTGATGTCTTTAACAAAGAAAAGCTACTCTTGTGTCTTCACTAAACCAGTTTGTTGATAACAAACAGATTTTAAGTAACATTTGGACTATCCATGATTTCAAACACACAGATGGAATCAATAGCTGTTTGCTGTGTAACAGAATATGTCTAACATAACAAATATGCCCAGAGTGTAAAACAAGAAGAGAAAGTAGAAAGTGAAGAAAATGAACTTGAATGAGTCAAATAATAATGTTTATATATCACTATGTGGTTGTCTTAGTCCTTGTAATCAATAAAAACATTTCTATGAGAAAAGAATTCCTCATAAATGAAATAAACTAATTTTCAAAGTCAGTTAAGGAAAAGAGTCACAATAACATATGCGTGATACCTTATAAGTAAACATCTCTGGATGCTGTTCAACTTAAAACAAACAAACAAAAAAACCCAAACCACACAACCCCCTAGTTTTTTGCAAAAATCTCTTAGATTAAAAGGCCCATCGGCAAGTTTACAACATCAAAATTTCTCAGCTTTGAAACTTTGTTTAAGCTTCTTATTATATTTTGGTACATTTGTTGGTAAGGTGATCACATCCTCTAGACTCTAGACTAGTCTACATATTTGGAATATCTGAACCCCTCTGGAGTCTGAATTCAGTGTTGAAGGTTCTCTTGATTTTGACCTTTTACTGTTACTGGGAGGAATTCAACTGCATGAATCTGAACTCATCACAGAACTCAAAAGCTCTTGAATTGAAGTGCTCTGATTTCACCAACATGTACCAACAGATCTAGTTCACACGGGGACTTGAGAATTTTTCTCTAAGTCTATTATAAATGAATATTTCACAAGAATGGTGTATTCAAGAATTTGATTTTTGTTTGTTGATGAATTCATATAAAGAGTATAAAAACATAATTAAGCTTTTATAAAAGTATCTTTTCCACAGGTGGAGTCATAATCTTTACAGTTTAATGTCATTAACCTTGCAGCTTAGTATACCCCACAACAAGCAATGACAATGCAATATGAAATATATTTTCCCAGGGTCCAGTCTTTCAGGTGTAAGAAATCATGACTGTCTTATAATGATTATAGTAAGTTGAAAGAAAGTTTGAAAATCAGCTGTTAAAGGCATTGAAAATGCATTTTAATGGAATAATTTTGAAGGAATGTTCACTTTTAATATCTAGAAAGGAGTAAGTTGGGTTTTTATGATACATTTCTCCACTACAAATAGTCTCTATTGGCACAATTTTCTAGTGAAAATAAAAAGTAAAATAATGGATACATAACATTCATAAAGCTGTGGAAATGCATATGTTTCAAATTTAAAGTAGCCTTTAAATTTTGGAGACAGGCTATGGTTGAATTCAGTTTTCACTGTCAGATTTAAACATCTACTCAACTGATAACTTTGCTGTCACTTACTAAAAGATAGTCAAATAGGAAAATTCCAGGAACCTGTTCCTTTCACTTCTCTATCCTCTTTTAGCAATTTCAGATATAAATAATTAATATATGCACGAGGGTTAAAAATATCTTAGGACTGAATCCATTCATATAATAATCACATACAATAATTTGTAGTACTACTTAATTTGTAGTACTACTCATGATATAAACATTTACTCCAATTTGTCACAGGGTAATTTTCTTTGCTCCCAGAGTAATTTAAAAACTACTCCATCTTCCTGGCTTAGGGGAGAAAAAGATTTTATTTTCTCTCTGTCTTTAAAATAGCAGCATCCTTTATCAGTTTCACTATCAAATATGGTACATATTTGTAAATATGTAAATACATTTTGAAAATATGTAGGATTAAAATATTAGAGACTATCTGAAAAAACTTGATTTTTTAAGAGCATATTTTGTACAGTGTACTACTGAAGAGTTACATCCCTCCTCTCTTTCTAAGCACGAGAATTCCTTTTCTTGCTGTTTTCTGTTTTGGGATATAGGAACACATGTTTTCTATTTAGACACTTCAGCAGTTACTGACTTCTGGAAAAAAATTTCCAAAGCATTAATTATCTCCTTCAGATCCTGAGCTCATCAGTGCTACAGTCAGTGTCTGGGCTAGAGGCAAGGCTTGAGCTTTAAAACAGCACAGCTGAAACACAAACCTGGATCTAGCTCAGTGCAACAGGAGCCAAAGCCTCACCTGAGTACCACCTAAAATATCAGACAGACCTTACAATCTCCAGAGAACCCCAGGTATCCTCCTGCACACCACTTCTGCAGCACTAAAAAGTGACTACATGTTTAATCAAGGCAGCCCGCAAGGATCAGCTTCATTTTTACGAGCTCAGCTTTGCTTTTTAAGAGCCAGAGGTTTAAAGTAAACAGTGTCGTAAGGTAGACCAAGGGAATGGCACGGTTTTTGGTTTTGAAGTTGAGCATATATTTGAATATACCGATGGACTGAAGACTAATAAGAGATGATCTCTTGCTGTTGCAATTTGCTTAGAATTGCTTCTTATTCTTTCTTCTTCAATGTCTCTGAAAATATACTACTGGTCTGTATAAAGTTGCAGGATTTAGAAGGATAAAAGAAGCTACATGAAAGAATACTGTTGGGTTGGGGATTTTGTCGGATTTTTTCCTTTCTGTCCTTAAAAGAGACCCAAAAAACCACTGGGTTGGTTTCCTTTCTTCACTTTAAAGTGTCATTGACCTGCAATAAGAGGTTTTTAAACTTGAGATTACTAAAATTGACTCTCAACTTTTTGATATTAATTTTATGATTGGTTTAATGATGCTAAAAATCTATACAAAAGGCTGTAAGGTTATGCTAATTTAGCAGGTACCTTTCCTGGTAGTCTTAATTATGTTATTTTTCTATTCCAATGTTATATTTTAAGCCTCTGTAACATTAAAAAATGTTAAGGAACTATTTTCAGATGTCACTATGACCTTTTAAAATACCTAGTCTAGCTATTTAGAAGCTTTATAACTCATGGGCTTATTTTAAAAGGAGTGTGGGAGGGTAATCAAATAAAGTATTTTCGCACTGAGCAAAAAGAGAAGTGCACTAATACTACATTAGTAAGCACACTTCTTATGGGAAGTTGTCCTTCAGTACCACTGAATACCACTGAATATTGTGGTACCACAATACCAGTTGAGTGTCCTTCAAGGTACCTTTATGTGTGTGGTTAGACATCCTTTTAAAATCCCTTCCATCAGATTATTAGTTTTTTTGAGTTATTTTTATGATCCACATACACGCTTCCATATGGAACCTTGTTTTTATGATTATGTGAAATATACGGCTAGTCTAAGTAGATTTTTCAGCATGGATGCAGCAAAAGAGAGCCATCAGACAGTGTATGTTTCCTGGACACACATTTGTGTATGTCCAAGGGACCTACAGAGCTGTGTGAGTCACAGACACACACACAGGTGTCATGTGTAAAAAATGTTTGCCTCATGGACTTCAGGTCAGAACTGGAAATTGTTGATTTAATAATAACATAATTAACTGGCAATTAGTGAACAATGCATTCAAGATCTGTTTGATGTTAAACCAGATAAACCACAACATGAGACACAAGACTTAGACAAAGAGCTGCAGATTTTGGACACCTGCTGTAACTGATCACCCAGCATTTAAATCACACACACATCCTCTCGCAGGCTGAATGGGTTTCAGGCGCAAATATCTCTCTGGGCGGTCCGTATTTGCACCTTCCTCCCACAGGAGACATGGGTGCTCCAGTGCTCTGTGTGTCCAGGATGTTCCCTGTTGTACCCAAGCACATGAAGGGGAGAAACCTTCCTTGAGGGAGCACCTGGGAGTTCCTCCTGGTTCTCCAGCTGTCCCTGGGAACCAAGTGGGAGCCTGCTCACCATGGTGGCATGCAGAAGAATGCTCAACCCAACCTGGGTATGGTTGCTACTAATTTTCTTGCTGTTATTTTTCTGTTACTGGAAGTTTTCACTGTCTAAAGTCCAGCTAAGAACCATTGTAAGATGCTTCCCGTGAGTATGAACTCTATCTCTCCTGTGCAGGTCCACAAAGTGTAAGAAGTCCAGAGAAGCTCACATATTGGAACTTCTTAGGTTTGACCTGATTCCTGCTTCTACACTTTGACAACCTGAATTTGAAAAAGAATTATACTGACCCAAGAGTTACATAATCTTGCTGTGAAGACATCAGGGGGTGAAAAGTTGTCATTGTTTTAAATGTTTGTTCCTACCAGGAGCTTTCGATCATGTGTGTATATATATCTGGAAGTATATATACAAATATATATACAGGTACATGTTTATAGATGCATTCCTCCCCATAAGGAAGTTGTTTTTTTTAAAAAACCTCAGCCTCTAGCATTAGGCGGTATATTCTTTAGCACTTGAATATTTTAGCATTACAAAGGCATTCATCATGGCAAGCCTTCTATGTGTCCATTGGTAAACCATGTGCCTAAGCAGCCTTTATCATTTATAAAGATCTAGTTAATGGAATTATTGGAAACCTGACCAGTATTCTCTCACACTGCTGTTGACACCTTCACTTGGGCAGCTGAATTTGCTCTAGAACATCATGTCTCTGTTGATTATATCTTCATCAGCAATAATGAGAGCCTAGACAGCTTTTATGCTCTTGGACAAGCTGAATTTTTTCTGGCACATTAATTTATGTTGACACATAAATTTAAATGTCTTGAATCAAATCGTGTCCCACCAGCCTAGTCTATGTTTATTATATCTTGTCCTTCTCCAGTCTAGATAGGAAGAGGTGCCTCCAGAGAGTGATTCATTCTGCTGGCTTGGGGATAAAGACAGCATTCTCTCTCCTTTTCTTCTGATTGCAGAGAATCTAAAATAATTATCTGAAGCTGTACAGTAAATTCTTAGATAATTAAAATTAGATGAGATGGGTTCCACTCTGTTCCAAAGGCACAGTCCTCTCCATTATTTACTGACTTCTTATTTTTTTATTATTATCAATTTAGCTGGCCATAATTTACATATATATGTGTATGTGTATTTCTGCATATTTGAGATTCTTTATCTCCTATATGTTTTTTTGTTCTTATTCAGAGAGTTCTAGCTTCTAATAAAAAATTGTAATTGTAGGCAGACAGGTAGGTTATATAGACTTGGAAGACTTCCTAATGCAAAGACACTCATCCTGCAGGTTATTTATACTCTTGAAAAGCGTAGTTTTCCCTAGGGGATTTCATTAGAAAATCTGCAAATCACTAAAGTTCAAATCCATAGCTGTTTTTCCATCTTGTATGATGTCCCGATACTGGGAGCCATGTGGATTGCAATTCATAGGGCTGGAGAAATTCATACTTTAAAATGTCCCTCATATAAATACTGAATTACATGGAAAAAAACTGTAGCAATTATGACAATTTTTGTTCTGGTTTTGTTTTCAAGGCTGATGAAAAAGGATATTAAGTTTGATGCTTTTTACTATATCCCTTTCCTTAATAGGCTACCCAGTGGACAACCTTGTTATTTAGAGCACCTGTCATAATAAAGCAGGATATAGATAAGAAATAAAGCCAAATATAAAACAGTAAAAGAAGATGAACAATAGTCCTTAAACAGGCACTTCTAAAATATGAGAGTTTGTGTCTTTAAACTCAGACTTAAATTTAGTTTGACTGCTGTTCTTACAGAAGTAAGCGATGTCATCTTAGTTTCTGCTTCAGATTTGTCTAGGACTCCAAGTTGACATATTTCATTTTAATTAGGTATTCTATATCTGCTCTTCTTACTTAGAGAAACATCAGTCCCCTGCATACCCAGAGAGCCTCTTCAGGTTACCTTGAGGTCAGCACCATAAATATAACAAGGGAAGAGCCACGACCTACATACAGAGCGGGCTCGCTGCTGACAGCACTGCAAGCAAAACTGAATACTGCAAAACGGAATCGTGTTGCTCCAGAGATGAGGATCCAGGGATGAGCTGGGCCTTCCTCCCACACAGGCTGAAGAGGAAGAGTGATACATAACTGGGGGAGGAATAAGGCTGAGAGAAGGAAGGTCCTGGGGAGGCTTAGTTCTTTCTTTTGGAGGGCAAATCGAGACAGTTACAGATAGAATATTTCTGTGGGATGCCACCAATTCTTACCCCAGCTCTGAACAAGAGCAGTTAACCTCATCCCAGTCACACTGCAGCCCTGTGTTTTTTGGTATATCCCATAACCTGCTGATCCAGGTGGCTGTTAACTCCATGTGTGCCTGGAGCTGGCTCTGTCAGCATGTGCATAGTGAGAAGCTATCACGAGGCTATCCATCTTACATGTCATAAATAAAATACTATCTTTTTTTCTTAACTTCATTTTTTCAATACCCCATTACACAGTAAGAATGAAAAGTTAAAGCAAAATATTTCCTGAGGAGATGACTATTTTATTTTGCTGAGAGATTTTAGTTAGGATGAAACAAGTATTTTTGGTTTTCCATGCCTGTTGCTTTCTAAGTGGCCTATAACTGGAATTGAAACCCAAAGTCAAAAATCAATTTGCTATTTCTACAATAATTTCTAGAATAAAAAAAAAAAATGAAGAAAGCTATTAAGTGTTGTCCAGAAATTAAATATTCATAAATACGGAATTATGGTTGGTCTTTTTAAATTATCCGGTCTATAGCAAGCAAACTCTTAAATAACATTGAATAGTGAAGAAGAAAAAGAGATTACACCATTAATCCAAAGAATATAATACACTTGCAGAACCAGACACCAAATGGAGAACAATGGGCATAATTTGAACCAGGAAACATTCATACTTTTAAAGTAAAGTCAAAAATGAAAACTTTTTCCCCAGAGAAATGTCAAGTAGTTGAGCATGTTGCCCAAAGAGGTTTTGACATCAGTACCTTTGAAATAGGGATGAAACCTGGAACAATCTGGTCTGACCTCATAGTTGACATGGTTCAATGTATCCAAATCTCCAATAAACACAAAATTGGAAGAGGAAGCTGAAATTCTTTGCATATTTTTCTTGGTAGTTTTCAATGTTTCTGCCCAAAGGACCTGAGAAAATATAAAATTAAGTCCAGATTTTCCAAATAAAAATAAAGATAGATACCAACAGTTTTTGTGTGTTCTAGAGGAGATGGAGTAGTTTCCTGGAGGTCCAGGAAATTCGTTGTGTTAACTAAATGCATAGAAACCACCTCCATTTTGTTAAAATACCTGTGCTATAAAGGCAGAGACTGGGAAAACATCAGGGAAAAGTACCCTGTGTGCTTGCTTCATATTTATACTCAGTATGAGTATGCCTCAGAACTTTTGGAATCAGGGTAGAACTTTAGTCTGAATCAGGCCATTCTAATAATCATGTTCTAAATAATGAGTGGTGATCCTGAAGGAAACTCAGCAACACACAGGTTGAAAAACACAGGTAGAAAGGGTACTGTGATTCAACATTAACTCTCTTTGAGCTCGTTTACTTCCATTATGAATATATTATGTAGAGAATCCAAATGAGAGTATTCAACATTCCCAGCTTGATTATTGAAATCTCAAACGGAATGCATACTTTCCCAAATTCAAATATATTAGGATGTAATTAAGTAGAGTAAATTAAACCCTATGGCATGTAAGAGTATCACAGTTAAACTTTATTTGCAAAAAAACGGCTCTGAGATATGGAAAGCAAGAAAATTAAAAGACAACCCTCTAAAACAAAGGATGTATTAAACATTTGTTGTTTTGGTTTTAGCTTGGCAGCTGCTAAGAAAAACACTCCAGCCAAAGAGAAAAGGTTGTTACATCCTCCAGCACTAATACTCTAAGTATAAACTGTAGAGTGTTCAGATACCATTGGATTATCGGGATTGTGATGTTTCACGAATTGGTCATTATGGCAGCAGAATAAAGTGAAAAGAGATTTTCAGCACAGAATGTACAAATGGTAAAGAGAACTGCAGAATTAATTTTACATTAAAGAGACAAGTTCTCCAAAGCTAACAGGGCAGACTGTTGAAGATAGGTTTATATTAGATATGTCAACTAACTTTCATCTGCCAAGATGCTCTAGGGAATAAACAAAGCTTTCTTTTTAAGAGATAGTGCTTTCAATTCTGTCTTTCTAATGTGCATTGATTTTCTTAAGGATTTTGATTCAAAAAATCATTATTTTATTTGTGGTATATTTTGCGTATTACTTGGGAACAATGTTAATGAGGCTCACAGGCCTATTTTAAGGTATCAGCAGGCAGCTGGTTTTCAGTTCTGCAATGCAGAAATCCAGACAGCAATGGACTCGATAATAGTTTCTCACTAATTAGGAACAATTTAAAAAAACCCTATCAGCAAGATATGTACAATTCAACAGTTCAAGAGAAGGTTCTCTTGATTTGGTGGGTGCTTTTATTTTTTTTTTTTAATTTTTGGTTGGTTAGTTGGTTTGTTTGTTTGTTCTGATGGTTTTTTTGTTGTTGGATTGGCTTGGTTTATTTTGGTTTGGTTGTGGTTTTTTTTTGTTTTGTTGTTTGAATTTTTTTCAACTATACCTCTGAAGTATATATGAAGTAAGGAACAGTAGAGATTTGTTTATTGGTTGATGTATATCCCTTTCGCCTCATTACACTTCACCATGAGACTCTTCAGGCTGGAAACGTAGACTGGATTTTTGCTCTGACACTTGTATCCCAAACACAGACTGTACATAGGTGTCTATTAAGGTGTCTTACTCAAATGCCTATATTTTTCAGCAGCTTTAAGCATGCGTTGAACATGTTGAATGTACTTCCTTTACACTTTCATGAAGTTCTGCTAGTCGCCTTAAACCTTGGATTGTTAGATATTTTTCTTTCAGGAACTGACTGCTTTCCCAGAAGGAAAAGATGCTCTGGACTAAAATTGAATATTGAAGAGGAACAAATCATCTGACTATGCCACACACCTGAATAATCTGCAAATAATACTAGAAATCGATATGGTCCTGGATATCACACCTTGTGCTTGTCTTCAAGAAAGACCTTAGGGCCTCTTTGAGCTCTATGGACTTGCAGCTCGTCTCTGTCGTGGCTGATATTATGGAATAGGATTAAGAATAAGATCTTCCTTAAATGCAACTGAACATGTGAATTAATCTCAGTTAACTTCTTCTGTCTTAAAATTGCATGCCTAGACTAAGGTTGTTACCTGTGTTTCATAGATATCTATTAACTCATGGACCTCTGAAAAGTCTAGTGAAAGGTGTCCCTGTCCACAGCAGGGAAGTTGGAACTAGATGATCTTTAAGGTCCTTTCCAACCCAGGCCATTCTATAATCTTGTGACCTGTTGTCCATGAAAGGATGAGGAGACTTTCAAAACATGAACCAGGATTTTTTCAAGAGAGGTAGGATGAATTGCTATGTACAAGTTCCATCTTCCAAAGCAGCCAGATGAAATGTATCTTAAACCAGACACTGAATTTTTTAGGTGGTTAAACCTAAATGAAGTGAACCTGACTGTAAGGTTCGTTACTGTCTGAGGAACTTCTGACAGTTCTGCTGAGAATATGAAAGGCTCTAAGGTATTCCATTGTATTTTGTAGTTTGTCTAATGAGGACATCCACCTGAGGTTAAAATAAAAGTTTTTCATGCTGTTTAGGAAGATTGAAGTATACTTTAATGTGTTAAGTGGGGACTGGGAACTGAGTGGAGCTTTTTGGGTTTTTTTAAAATAATATATTTCTTAGACCAGACGGACTAAAAAGAACTATGCAAATAGTCTCTTATTTGAGAAGCTAAGCCCCCGTCCAGAGCCTTATCCTGTCTATGGAGCTGATTCCAGTCAGAGACCAATTCTGCTGTTAATCTTATGGTATTACTGCTCATAAACCTGTGTAGTAAAACTCAAAGTACCATAATGTATGTCTTCACAAACCTGAATGTCAATTTGCAAATTATGTCTATAAATTCTACACCCGCTGACAAATGCATACTGTGCTTATTATATGTCCAGTTAATCAAAAGGAGGCAAGATATGGGGTGTCATCATCTTTGAACTTGGAAATTTAGAGACAGATTTTGTTGAATATGTTGTAGTGGGTTGACCCTGTCTGGATGCCAGGCATCCACCAAAGCCTCTATCACTCGCCTCCACAGCTGGACGGGGGAGAGAAAATATAATAAAGGGTTAATGAGTTGAGATAAGGACAGGGAGACATCACTTACCAAATACTGTCATGGCCAAAACAGGCTCTAATTAGAGATATTAATTCAATTTATTACTAACGAAATCAAAGCAGGGTAATGAGAAATAAAATAAAACCTTAAAAAAATAAGACCTTAAAAAAACCCCATCTTCGCCCCACCCCTCTCTCCTTCCCAGCTCTACCTCCTACCCTAACTGGGCAAGGAGACATGGAATGGGAGCTGTGGTCAGTTCATCACTGTTTCTCTTACTGCTCAGAGAGGGGAGTCCATCCCGTACTGCACCGTGGGTTGCCTCCCACAGCAGACAGTTTTACATGGACTTCCCCAGTGTCGGCCCATCCCATGGGCAACAGTCCTCCCCAGACTGCTGCAGGGTGGGTCACTCTTTCATGGGGTGGAGTCCTTCAAGGACAGGCTGCTCCAGCATGGGAGCAGGGTACCTCTCTCCACAACTCTGCCATGGGGTCACATCTTCCTCTCAGACATCCACCTGCTCCAGCCTGGGTCTCCTTCAAGGGCTGTGGGTGGATCTCGGCATCCCCTGTGGACCTCCATGGGCTGCAGGGGCACCACAGCTTAACCGTGGTCATCACCACAGGTTGCAGGGGAATCTCTGCTTTGGCACCCAGACCACCTCCTGTCCCTCCTTCTCCACCGACCTTNGAGTCCTTCAAGGACAGGCTGCTCCAGCATGGGAGCAGGGTACCTCTCTCCACAACTCTGCCATGGGGTCACATCTTCCTCTCAGACATCCACCTGCTCCAGCCTGGGTCTCCTTCAAGGGCTGTGGGTGGATCTCGGCATCCCCTGTGGACCTCCATGGGCTGCAGGGGCACCGCAGCTTAACCGTGGTCATCACCACAGGTTGCAGGGGAATCTCTGCTTTGGCACCCAGACCACCTCCTGTCCCTCCTTCTCCACCGACCTTGGTGTCTGCAGAGTTGTTCCTCTCACATGTTCTCACCCCGCTCTTCTCTGGCTGCAATTGCAACAGGGCAATAACCTTTTTTCTTCTTCTTCAGTATGTTATTACAGAGGCATTATCACGATTTCTAACTGGCCTCACCTTGGCCAGGGGCATGTGCGTCTTTGGAGCTGGCTAGCACTGGCTTTGCCAGACATGAAGGAAGTTTCTGGCAGCTTCTCACAGAAACTGCCACTGCCAAAACCAGGCCAAGCAAACCCAGTAAAATGTATAGTGCCAAAGAAACCCTTGGGGAGGCTCGGGGTACATGATGGTCTTTTTGGACATCCACTGGCAATTATTTATATCATTCTCAGCACAGGGTATGAACAACTAAGAGTCTCTTCTGCAGCTCTCACAGAGGATGATTCATTGTATGCAGAGATGATTCACTTGAGCTGAAGACCTACACAGTACCAAGTAAGAGTTGTAGAAACAGGCCTGAAAAAGCTCATTGTGCTCAGCAGGCAAATGAATAGTGAGTCTTCTGCCTGCAGCTCTTGGAACATTTGTATTTCTGTGCCACAAATACCTTCGTTAAAGATTAATCATATCTTGTAGCGAAACTGCAGGTCTCTGGCTCTTATCACAGGAGAATTTCCTGGTGGCATTAAAGGAAATTGTGCTGTAAATGTATGCATAATTTCTGGGAGATATTTTTCAAGTATTTTCAGTTATTTTACATCTTTATATTTCCAGCCCAAAGCTGCTTTGTATGTTTTATGTACGAAATTTCTTATGTGTTTAAATTTCTGGAAACAATAAAGTGATTTATTATAAAGCAGCTTAATAAGAAGGAGAGTCTATATTCACTGCAAATGATTTAACTCCACCTATACTCTTTTATTAACAAGCATTACTTAGATCCTCTCTGAACCTACTGAGGTCAGAGGAATGAATGTTGTTGCCTCTGGCGGAGTGTGACTAAACAAATACAGTATAATGCAGAAGAAGATACTGCTAAACATACCCAAATCCTTTGAATCATGTAAAAGGACTTCTCAGTAAAGAACTTCACAGAATGCAGTCTCTAAATGAGTCACTTGCACCTTCAAAATGTGAAGATGCTTTATTTGGATACCTCTGCCTCCCATGACTGTAGCTTTCCATCTGTTTTAATCCTCTATTTTGTTGTATTGATTCTGCAGGTGTGCAGCTGCTCTAGTTGTCCCAGTACTGCACACATTGCTGCAGGAAACCCAGTGGTGACTGTGAGTGGTGAGAAAGAGATTACTGAACAGTTTTGGAGGGTACATGTCTGAGTCAGACCAAATTTAGGTACCAACTTATTCTTACCACTCAGGAGTGTGTAGTCAGCTCTAGAAGGTTATTTCAGCACACACAAGATCTACAGGAAAGGTGAGGGCATCCTGAAGAGCAGACAACTATATCTCTGGAAACTGCCTAGATTTCCCAGCTGAATGAGTGTGGACAGTGGCATCACCTGTTGATCTTGGGGGTCATGTAATACTTGGAAGTGAAGATTATGAGCTGTTCCAAGACCTGAGACTTGAACAGATAATTACTTTAATCTTGTTATTTCTGCATCTCAGGCATCGATAATATTACAACCAGATGATTAAAAATACAGCCCAAGAACCTCTGTGGTTACGTGCCCTGCTGCAAATACCAACACACATTGCAAGGATGGAGCAGACATCTCACTACCAAGACGTTGTATTGCAGTAGCCTTCAAATTGTCTTGATGTACATGCAGTTAAATTAGACACATAGAGGTATCATTTGCTTTATGTAATATTTTTCAAGATTACTATATGAGTAATGTTTACAGCGTGGCAGTATCCTATTTGAACCTTCACTAATTAACAACTTGGGAGTCATTAAGTATTTTAATGGGACAAAACTGCTATCTGCAGAATGGACACAGATGGCAAGGCGGTGAGAAGAAGAGGTGTGGAAGAAGTAGTATTGTGTAGCCATGGAAACAATGCCTCGCTTTCTTCCTCCCTTCTCCCTTTTAGGTTCAGCAATGCTGCACATCATTAGGGTGTCTGCCTTTCTTGACAATGGCAACTTTGCAGTGTCAGTCTGTAAATCTCTGTATCCATTCATACTGTCAGCAATAAGTGATAGAAAGCCTGGGGAACATGTGAGATGCATACCAAACAGGCTTCTGCTCTGTGACAGTCTAGTCACATATTCTTATGCAACTGTCAATTTTGAGGCTCAATTCAATAAGAAAGAACAAAACGGAACAGGCCTGGCTAGACAGTGTTCTGTTAACGTAGCTTCTAAAGTTCATTTCAGTGCTCAAGTAAGTAAAAAGGCTGAAAAATGAGACTTGACTGTGTGGGTACATAGGACAAATGGAATAAAGCTGTGGCTGAGCTCTGGTTAGAAGCAGTTTTGTTAATCCACTGCAGTCAGACCTTAGTGTTGGTGTTTAATTGTGCTAAACTGGATGGTGACATGCTTTTGAATTGGTAGCAAAAAGAAAATGTTAAAACCCTTGAATGTCAGTTATTCTTACACAGAGCTGTTCCCATGTGTACCAAGAGCACTTATTTATGCCTAGCAAAAAGCCTTATAATTATAAGAAACTGAAGCAGAAAAAAAAGAGAAAAGACTGAGTAAAAATAGAATAGAAATTCAGTCTAAATGCACAGAAAAAAAATTTCAACATGAGCTCTATCCTCACCCTTTTCCTCTTATTTTTAGCAGTAATTAAACCAATTCTATATGCTGTATTTAACTCATTTGGAGTTAAATATTCCAGGAGCAGATGGAAAGGCATGAGTTTATGGATCTGCCAAGTAGAAGGAATAAATCCCATAATTTTAACACAGATTTGAGTTTCTTAAACCTTTTAGCCCCACAGAAGTGTGAGGCACAAATGATGACATCATAAGAGGCAAACATCAGAGTAATTACCGAGTACTGCAGTAGAAGAAAGGGAATGAATGTAACCTGGGGCTTAATTTGCACAGGCAGATGCAGAAATACATCCCCTCCATGACTGCATGTACTACCTACAGTTTGCGTTGCGGAAACATGATTTCTGCAGACCTTGTCTCTACATCTTCCCCTCTGCACAGGAAACGGTCCTGTTGGGAATGGAGGGGCTTCTGCGGGGAGTGTTTCTCAGACCCAGGAGGATGCTGATGAGACAATGTCTGAGTCACTGTCTGCTTCCTGATCGACTTCTGGGTCAGCACAAAGCCACACAACCTAGCAACCCCAAAAGCACTGATTTATCCCAAACCATAAAACTAAATAAGGCACAGGACACCTCACAGATCAGACTACCCTGCTTTTGTGACCCAATGAGTCACAGGTCAGTATCTTATCTACACTGGCTGGACCCCATGACCCTAGAGGTGTTTTCCAACCTTAGCAATTCTGTGATTCTGTACCCTTCTCCTGGGCAGGGACCAATGGAAATGGTACATACTGTGGATCTTCAGCCATGATCCAGGAACAGATCCTGCCAGACAATGACAGAAAGCAGCTCCGCAGGTAGGGAGTGCAGGCTGGTGCTGGAATCGACATGTGCACTCTAGTATGATCAGTGATGTGTGTCTGAGCCATCCCTGCCGATGTTCCCTGACAGACTTGGATTACAAAACAGGAGAGCAGCTCACATGGAGCTGCAGTTTGGGATTCTTGCTCAAAAAGAATATTTAATGGGGTAACACGCAGCTCACAAAAGGCTTTCCCCATCTAGATTTGACTATTGAGCACTGAGATTGGGTCAGAAAATGTGAACCACCAGACAAACAGTGAGGATGTCCTCCATCCAAAAGGACTTTTTTGCTCTCCTGGACTGAAAGATAATCCAATCCAGTCAGCCTATAGCTTAATACATGTCAATTTTTCTTAGTATACTTCAACCTTAGCATATTAAAACAGAAGACCAAAAAAATAAAAAAGCAGAATTTAGAAACCATTGGCTGTTACATGCTTAGTTTACATGAGAACACATGCTTCCAGCTTATTTTAATTCTTCAAATACTCTGATTGGTTGTCTTTGGGCATCACATTTATCCCTGCTGTGCTTATGACAATTGCAATGGACTTTTTATATTTAAAATTACCTATGTCCAGGCCTGTTTTTAAATCAAGAGATACCTCACTTAGCTATCGAAAGATAATTTAATTAATAACTGGTTTTGACTATTGGAATTCAAACTTTAGGTACTACACTTTGATTTTCTCAATTGTAAATCCTCTTTTGTATTTCAGAATTTGGGAGCTCTGTCCTGTCTGACTATTTTCATATCTGGTTAAACTTTGAGAACTGACAAATACCAGAGCATACGAACAGCTGGCCAAGCTGCAATTTAGAAGAACCAGATTAGAATCCAGAGCTTTCTGGTTTAATAAAAAAAATCTGAAATATTTGGACTTTTGTAAAACTTAAATGTTTTCAAATTGAAAACTAAACCCCTTGTCAACTAACTAAGAAGATACTGTTTTCATTTTTGTTTTTCAGTCCAAATATTATGTGTTGGGGTTGTTTGTTTGGGGTTTTTGGTCAGTTGATTGGTTGGTTGGCTTGGGGCTTTCGTTTGGTTTTTTTTTGGTTTTGGGGGTTTTTTTGTTTTGTTTTTGTTTGTTTTGTTTTGTTTTTGTTTATTTTGTTTTGTTTTTGGTTTTTTTTGTTTGTTTTTTTTTGTTTGTTTCCTGGGAGAAGAGGCTGACTCCACCTGGTTAAAACCTCCTTTCAGGTAGTTGTAGAGAGCAATCAGGGCACCCCTGAGCCTCTGTTTCTCTAAGCTAAACAACCCCAACCTCAACTCCCTCAGCTGCTCCTCATATAACTTACTCTCCAGATCCTTCTCCAGGCTAGCTTTGGACCATAAAAAACCCAACCCAACCAACTCTGAAAAATTACTTTGCAAATGAATATTTTGATTGTAAATGCTTCCTGCGAAGGTTCAGAAATTTTTCATATAAAAAATAAAAGTTACTTGTAGTCTGAACATGATGGCCTTGCAAGGCAGTCACCATGGCAGGAAGGAAGGACAGCCTTGTCATTAAAGCACTGGACCTTAGAGAAATGGGTTCAACTCTTGCATCTGTTGGTGTCTTTCTTCTTAATTTGTTTATATTAAGGAAGATTACACAGACCGGGGTTGTGCAGGTAACAAGGCAAAATCTACTGGGGAGCCAGGCATGCCAACAATTTTCACGTAGTTAGAAACTACCAATAAAGAGAAGGTGAATAATTTTTTTTCCATGTGCATGATGGAAATAACAGATTTGAATTTGGCAATGACTTGGTTTATAGGTTACAAAACAAGGACAATAACAGAAAGCAGGAATAAGACAAGCCCATGGAAAGCTGCAGATTTGTCAGGAATATATTGAATGTCCTCTGCCAGAAATCACCTAGATGTAGTCGGTTCTACTCTAAAAGAAAGAATGGCTTAGACAATGTTTCGAGTGATCTCAGAATCATCTCTGTCTATGCCTACAGTAGGAATTGCTCTGGTACAGTAGGAGAAGATCAGAAGAGTGAGGCAGCAGGAGACATCTACACTAAATATAGTATGCAGAATTTAATTCAGGATTAATTTAATTGGAACCAAACATTCTCACAAGCACGTGGATGAGAACTGACTCAACTTACCAACCACTACTTCAAATCCTATGTTTTCTTTGGGATTTGGAACTTATTCGATGTGCATCTGAAATAGAGCCTGAGGTATAGTAGCCTTCAAAATCAGCCTAGTCTGGATATATCAAAACTGCTATGCTAACTGAATTAATATGAAATAAAGGTGGTTGGCTTCCTGACCTTGCTATTATTCCAATCCAAATGCTAATGTGCTTGCAGCCTGTTATCTGGAAGGAGATAATCCTGGATAGCCAGGAGTTGCCTTCACTCAATACCCTGGATAAGGCACAGTGCCAGAGAGGGAGTGTTGCAATGTGCACACTGCTCACATTGTGGCTGGCTGTGCACAGTGATGGTTAAAACTCTTCTACAAAACGTCTTTGTATTTTTTTTCAAGGTTGAATATGCTAAAAAAAAAATGCTTATAACATAATATACACATGAATTAACCACATTTTTGCCTTTTTCCGAGGTTTTTTTTTTTCTGAGCTAGTTACATCTGCCATCTCTTTGTTCTGTATTCAGTTTTGAGAGTATAAACCCTTCAGATTTTTTTTCTATTTACGCAAGCATAGCATAGTCATAGAATCATAGAATTGATAAGGCTGGAAAAAAGCCACCAAGATCATAAAGTCTAATCTTTGAACAAATACCACCATGCCCACCAAATTGTATTGTGTAGTGACATATCTACTTATTTTTTGAACATTTCCAGGAATGAATACTCCACCACTTTCCTGGATAACCTGTTCCAATGTTTAACCACTCTCTCAGTGAAGAAATTTTTCTTTATATCAAACATAAACATCTCCTGGTCCAACTTGAAGCCATTTCCTCTCATCCTGTTGATGCCTTTTCCTTGGTCCTAAAATCAAGAGCCAGACACGGTTAAGGGATAAACGGTTTTTACCTCGGTATTTAATAAAGATCCTTATCGTGCAACACTTCGCCAAGGTAGAATGCACCGAAATGCACACACAAGATAGATCACGTGTACAATTTTATGGACCTTGCAAGTTAGCATATCTAACAAAGATGCCCCAGTGAGAGGCTTGGATGAATAGAGTGATATCTCCACATCCCGAGGTACTCCCTTCTGGATGGGCCTAATCTCAAACTACAGGATGTGTTCTAGAAGGGACCTTGGTTTTCAAGATAGCATAAGGCTTTCCGGCCTCCAGCTGCAAGGCCTTTAGGATACTTGGTCTTCCGGCCTAACAGAATACCAGGACTATGCTAAGTTATCAGACCTAAGGAATTACAAGTATGCATGCTAAGAGCACTGAGAATACATAAAAGGTATATAAAAGAAAAGGCAAAATATCACCATTGGATCACTGTCACCTGTTACTTGGGAGAACAGGCTGACCCTCACCTGGTCACAACCTCTTTTCAGGCAGTTGTAGAGAGTGACAAGGTACCTGCTGACCCTCTTTCACTCCAGGCTAAACACCCCCAGCTCCCTCAGCTGCTCCTCGTCCGACTTGTGCTCCAGACCCTTCACAAGATCCATTGCCCTTCTCTGGACATGCTCCAGCCCACTGATGTTCTTCTTGGAGTGAAGGGCCCGGAACTGGACACAGCACATGAGACTCAGCCCCCATAGTCCCCATGGAGAACCTGACTGGGATTTTTGGGTGTTCATATGCACATAATAGACAATAACACATGATCGCTTAACGTGCATTTTACCTAACTCCCATTCTATAAAATACAGCTATATATAATTAAATTAGTCCTCTGTATAATCTTTTTATTCACTTGAGACCAATGCCTCAAGGGCATAGGATCATAGAATCATTTAGTTTGGAAAAGAGCTTTAAGATCATCAAGTTCAACCATTAACCCAGCACTGCATGATCCATTGCCTCCTATGGTAGAAATCTAGAGTGGGTGACATGAATGCAGAACGTGCCACTGTTTGCACTGGCTGTGGAAGGAGCCTTGAAAAATAGCTTAAACTGGGAGGATAAGCTTCTAGTGAGTGGTAGAGAATGCTGGGACTTGGTCTGTCCTTCTGGAGGGTTATGCAGTAGTGGGATTCGTAGGTTTGAGCGAACACACTTAGGCAAGCTTAGCTCTTCTGCCTTATATCTATTTTTAGCATCATATTAATAAAAGCACCAGTACATTTTTTTTTCTGTCAACAAATTCAATTCCCAAGCACACATGCCTAATCACTTAAATTTATGTATGCATTATATATCTCTATAAAAATGTATATTCTATATTTTATTTCATATTGCATTATTATGTTTAGATTTATTGTTATATCAATTGTGTTATATTAATATATTTATTTTCATTTGTCTTATATTTTCATATTTTATATTTTAGCTATATTTTATATATGTATTTTACATTTACTTTTTCAAATATATCTGCAATAATGGAAATTTACATAAATTCCAAATATTTTCTCTCTCACCTCCTTTCCTCTTTACAGAATTTCAGATTTTACTTTGAAATAGTAACTTTGCTTGTTATGTTCAAAGTAACAAAACTGACCAGTTCATTTCCCTGAAGGATACTCTCATAATTTCATCTGTCATAGGAATTATTACACAAAATGTAAAATGAATGGTAACCAGTCTGAATAATGTGCATGGAAATTGGATTATTTTGATTTTTCTTTCACTAATTAACACTCAAGCTGCTTGCAGTAGGCCAACACACGATTCATTCACCAGTCACAAAAATGTCTAGGTTTTTTCTTGTCTAGCCTTAGCTCCTGCTACGCCCAGGATCTCTGAGATGAATATACAGAGCTCAGAGAAATAACATGGCAGCATTATTTAAATAGTCCTTTCCTCTAATATCTGGGTTAGGGACATTGTCAATCTGGAAATTCAGGATGTCACACCGCAAATATCACTTCTGGTGTCACCAGTAGTCATCAGGAGTTATTTCTCCATCTACTGTCTAGCTTTTCCCGTTTTTCAACATATTTAGGCAGCTCAGAGTGCATCCTTTGTATCCTTTGGGCATTCTTTAGTTTTTCCAGTAGGTGATGGCCTGTGAAGATGTCCCAGAGCCTCAATTTATAAAGCCAATACACTAATATATGGGAAATACCTTGCTGTCTGGAGAACTTGAATTATACATAATTTAAAAGAGTTTAAGAAAATAAGAAAGTCAAAAATAGTGTCGCAAATGAAACAAACCCAACATCCAACCTCATTATGCTCGAGTGCCTGCAGAAAGACCTCTCTCTCCCCCCAGTTCCTTGTCCTGCAGAGCTGTCTCCTGACTTGGTGGTAGATGGGATCTGTGCTTTGTGCTTAGGTCTGAAGGCTTTGTCACAGAACATAGGTGTAAGGCAGGGCTCTGTTAACACTCTGCTTATCAGCAGACCTTGGAGTACACTTCCATATGGGTTCAGGTCTGGCATTGCCATTCTCTTTTATTCCTTCTTGTTATCAGACATTTGCTCTTATAGATAATCTCTCCTCTGAAACATTTCAAAGGCTCTAGAGAAGCTTAATTTTTTTCAGTGTGAAATTCATTCTGCTCCCTCTCTAATCTGAAGACAGTCCAGCACTCCTAAATTAAAATAAAATAAGTTTCTTTTTAAAAGTGGTTAAGTCTCTCTCTTCAAGACCAGTCATGTTCTCTTTATCACGTTCACTTTATTTTGTTGAATGTCAAAAATATCCTTCCCTATGGTGATGGCTGCTCAGGATATTTTGGTCTGTATTTTCCATTGAAATTTATAGTTATGTGAATCTCAGTATTAAAGACATGTAAGGTTTTAACATCCAAACACTATTAAGTGTATGTAGTTCATTATTGACTTCTGGCTGAGAATGTACATGAAGGATATCCTGAAATCTGGCCAGGGCATAAAGCACTGTGACATGAAAGTCATTAAAGAACAAGTGCCAGAAAAGGTAGGTGTGCCATAGACTAGGTCCCAAGCTTAAGATGAGACATCACCAGCTTCCCAGTTTCCTCTGGATTTGTGAGAACAGTGTGTTCAAATCTGCTCGAATTGTCAGATTTTCTGCTCAGTGCTCTCAAATCCGTGAATTTTTAGCAAATACTTTCCTCCCTGAGTAGCCTGAAGGGCACACTTAGAGACAGTTTGGGCTGGGTTGAGATGCGAGAACAAGGAAGAAGTAAAGCATTCTATGAGCTGAGTTACTGTAGCCAGCAAATACCATTGGCAGGACATCTGGCCAAACCTTCCAGAGATGCGCTGGGGCCAGCACAGAGCAGGGAGCACCAGGCAACGTCTATGAATAGAAAACTTTCAGGTGCTATGATTTTCTCTTTTAAACATTAATAATGTAGATTTTCTCTGAGATGCACGTCAGTCTCTATCAGCTTTGTCGGTCAATTACTCTTAATTTGATTTCAGATATGTTCAGCTGAGAAATAAAATCAAGTCTTTCAGGAGAGCTAAGAAAAGTCACTAATTTGCCAACTTTACTAGTTTGTTCCAAGTAGATAAAGAAATATCATTACTACAGAGGAAAAAAAAAGAGTCGAAGAACCATGTTTATATTGGAAGGCAGAGTCTGAAGCCCAGAAATATACACATAAAACCATTGTAAGCAGTCCTTAACAGAGTGTAACAAACACACTTAGTGTAATTCCATTAGACTCTGCAGCAAACCTTGGTGGGCACCAAAATCTTGGGTAGGCTACAACAAATGAAGTCTTGAATACATCATTCTCCAATGGAAGGAAGGAAGGAAGGAAG
>VZTF01000686.1:387235-454126 GCA_013397755.1 Cnemophilus loriae
AGGGAGGGAGGAAGGAAAGGGAGGGAGAGAGGGAGGGAGGGAGGGAGGGAGGAAGGAAAGGGAGGCAGGGAGGGTTTCAGAGAAAATTTTGCAGCTGGATTTGTAGATTTATGATAACGCAAACAAAGGATACCAGCTAATTGTGAGGTCAGTGTCAGCATACAATTGTCCTCTTGTAAGAGAGCTGAGAAGCACACACTTCAGAGCTGGCATCAGTTTGCAGGGGTCATGGGACACCACTCAGACAGCCTGGTCTAAGCTCTCCTGCTTTGCTACATGTCTCACTTCTCAGGATGTTTCGGTCTGCAAAGACCAGGAGAGAACCTGCTGTTGCTAAGGCACCCTTGTAGTTACACTGGATTTATATAGTAAGCAAAGACAAAGAATGATGGACACCACATCTCCAGCTCTCAGTGAAAATGTAGCCGAAGGTATCATTATCATTTCAAGGTTCTCTGTTCTAGGGCTGAGAGGTACATGAACATTTCACTTATCAATACAAATTAATAGCATTAGATCAGTGAGTCAAGCAACAATTCATAAATCTGTATGCTGCTAAATGACATTATAATTCATCAAATCAAGGGCAAATGGAAAATAACTATCGTTTGAGTTCCATCTCACTGTATCTCTGCCAAAGGTGAGACTGTCTCCCAAGACTTCCGAGAGCTTAAACATACAGATTTGTATTTAAGTCAGCACCTTCTCTGATACTATTGATTAGTGGGCTGTACAAACTGTGGTTATCCTCTCATCCGAGCAAAACATTGGGCATTTAAAAATCAATGCAGAATGCACACTGTTGCTTTCCTGAATATTGCTTGATTTCTCTTCCTTCTGACAACAAAGGGATTGACTGAGCACCAGCACAAGGCCGATACACAATCAGCCCAGGGTGTCTCTCGGGCGTGTGTTGCTCAGTACTGTACTGCAGACAGTCAGGAGCAAGGAGCAGAGCTGTTTGTGCAGCATCATGTGTCTAAAACTAAACTGCCTCTCCAGCAGGGCTCCTGACATGCTCACAAGAAGCTGTGTAACCATGTGTCAACTGAGAGATCAAGTACCTAAGCAAAGGGTCGGAAAACAAGCGAGGTTAGCTGGTGTGAAGGTACTGGCATGATAAGACAGCTCATGTTTCAATAAAATGAGGACGACTAATTCATAACTGTCATGGAGCAGAAGTGAGTACAGAAGTGATTATGGCTTAGAAGAAAGTTACGGCCTTCCAAAGGCTGATCTGCTTTTCCTCAATCTGTAAGAATCCTGCAATGTGTTTTAAGACCTTGGGATCTTTGGTCTTGAGCTGACTACAGGATGTAACCCTGCACTCGCCGGTTACCTTTGGTTGTGATGCTCAGGATTTTTAGTTTTACACAAGCAGCAAGTACATAAATGGACAGACCCCCTAAGATTTCTGAGAGAGATAAAAATATTGTACTTCACGGAAATCAAAGTGCAGGATGTATTAAGCGGAGGATAACAGGTTTTCTGTTGCATTGAAGTAATTCCAGAGGGATTAAACTGAATTCAATAGCGCCACAAACAATTTGCGATGGTGACAATAAGAGAAAAATTGTATACTAGTAGCTACAGTAGTAGAAAAGATGACTTTACTTGTCTCCAATTTGAATGCAAGTAATTTTTAGTATTTATTGGCTAGTTTTTCAATGTCCCTGTGGAATAACATGAAATAGAATTTGTGAAACAGGAGCTTCTGGCGAACAATGCACAGTCTTGTAAGAGAGGGTGAAAAATAGCACTGAGAACGCTACGCTCCCAAAGGTGGATGGGTCAAATATAACCAGTGGAAAAGTGATCAGAAAGTGTTTCTGGCAAGGTGGATGATCAGTCGAAGTCACGGCATTGCTATGCTGAAACAGATTCCTTTCTTTTTTTTCTTTTTCTAACATTTGAAAGTAACTGAGAAACAAAGAAATTATAAATTGAAACAATGTCAAGACTTTAAAAAAAAATATTCCCAATTAGGAACAAACGTGACCAACCTGATTTTCTGAATTACCTTTTATATATTACAAGCCACAAAACAAAAGGTATTTCAGCCCAGAGAAATCCCTGAGCTAGCCAATATAAGCTACATTTCCTTGTTTCATCTTGATTTTCTATTTTTTTCCTTTCATTTTTGTTACTTCTAATTCAGATATCATACTTATTTACCTAATTTTGCAGGACTGAAAAACTAAATATTAAATATTAAATTTTATTAATTAAATTTAAAAATAATCAATTTAATTAATAATTAAATAAATTTATTTGTTCATTAATTAAATTGTAAATTAAATATCCTGTTTGCTTCAGGCTGATGCTCTGTTCACCCTCTCCTGAAATATTGTCCAATGGTTTCATAAGGAACTCATCCAATCCAGAGATGCTGTTACTGTCCTCTCCATCCCTGCTGTGTATGTTATGCTGGCTCCTGCAAAGTGTTGTATCCACTGAGTCCTTACAGCTTTTTCCGATGCCAGGAATCAAACTGAGTTGTGATATTTGCTGTTGTTTTCAAACTGACAGTGAATCTATTTCTTTTCCATCTTAAAAATCTTAACTGTAAATCTAGAGATATTTCATAACATCCATAGTTTCAGACAGTTGCTTTTTCCATTTGAGTATCACCTGCTTAATTTTTCTGCTAAAGATGTTCTAAGCTTGCTGTTGTGGTTGTTGAGTTTTTTATTTGTCTGTTAATTGTATATTCTGTGTCTTTAATTATTTTTAAGTTCTCTTTACAAATCTCAGTTACAACATTTCCATCAAGAGGTCTGGGCTCACATATGACTGTAGAATTCTAGTTAAAAGAAGAAGCCATTATCAGCCTAAATAAGCCACTCTGATCCTTGTTCCTTCATCCCACGCTCTTTCCTCTAGTGATTGGTATTTCATCTATTTTTAAAGACTCAGTTACTTGTTACACTACTAACAATCATAACAATCAAGGACTCAGAAAGTCCTACCAAACTGCAAAATTTATATCATAAGCATTTTAATATAAGGCTGTTTGCAGTCTATTTTCTCTCTTTTTAACCTTTAAGAAAAAAAAAAAAGAGACAGATCATTTTTCTTCACAACTGTCATATTCACTTGTAGACAACCTGTGTTGAAATGTCTCTAATACCATTTCTAAACCCTGTCCTGAATTAACAAAAAAAAAAGGGAAGCAACTGAATTCTTAAAGAAGATTTTTTCATTATTTTTATTATTTAGAGTTATGGAATTAAGTAAAAATTCAATTTTGACTGCTTCTTACATTTTCAAAGAAATTAATTACTGTATTCTTTTCTTGAGTGGACCAGCATGACTTATTTTACCTTTAGTACCATGTGCTCTTCAGAAACCATTCAGAAAATGGTCAGTCTTCTTCTGGGCAGTAACCCTTAATTTGCATACAAAGCGAATTTCTGCACATTCTACTAGCTTAACAGAAAAGACGAATAAAGCCAGCTGCCTAAGGAACCACTTTCCTAACTCCAACCACTTCTAAAAAACCCGTCAGGAACTGTGAGAAATAAAGAGAACATGGATGATACTGATCTGAGAGGACTTAGCCCAGGCCCAGGCACCTTTCCAGGATGCAGAGCTTTGTGTCTGTAAGGCTGACTGTACTGTGTAAGTCGTGCCAGCGAGCCTCACCACCAGAAAATTGTCACTATCTTGTTTTACAAAATAGCAGCTGAAGCTGGAAAACTGACTGCCGTGGCGTGGTACTTAACCCAAAATACTGGCTGCATAATGCCCGCAGTAACCTCCAAAATAACTACGCTTTTCATGGCTTCTGACAGAAAGTGAAAATGTTATTGAAAGCTATTTGAAGATGTGCTAAAAGGCATTGCAAGTTCTTCACATGAGTGACAGATTTAGGCCAAAATAATACTTCGGAGCATGAAGTCCTTGATGGGTGTGAAAACTCTTAATAATAAGGCAGATACGTGGATATGAACCTTTTTCCTAGCCATACTCTGCAAGTAATCTACAGCATTTTTATAATAATGATATTTTCTCCTATCAGCCTTTTTTCATTCTGTTTTTCTGCCTTTTTAGCTCAATCTCATAGACTCATAGAATCACAGAATGGTTTGGAGTGGAAGAGACCTTAACGATCATCTGTTCCAACATCCTTCCACAGGCAGGGACACCTTCCACTAGACCAGATTGCTCAGAGCCTCGTCCAGCCTGACCTTGAACAGTTCCAGGGATGGGGCATCCACAAAGTCTCTGGAAAACTTGTTCCATTGTTTCACCAGTCTGATTGTACATAATTTCTTCTTCATATCTAATGTAAATTGATCCACTCAGTTTATAGCCATTCCTCCTTGTCCTATCACTCCATGCCCTTATAAAAAGACCCTTTCCAGCTCTCTTGTAGCCCTTTAGGTACAGGAACGTGCTCTAAGCTCTCCCTGGAGCCTTCTCTTCTCCAGGCTGAACAACCCCAAGTCTTTCAGTCTGTCTTCATGGGACATCTGTAACCAGCAGATCTGATCATCATCAACCTCCACCAAACTCGTTCCAACAAGTTCATGTATTTCTTATATTGGGAGCCACAGACCTGGACACAGCACTCCAGGAGGGGTCTCTTGAAAGGAGAGATTGTTACTATCCTCATGGAATTCATCCTCTCCCTATCCATTACGAGAAGTTGAACTGGCATTCTTCCACGTATTTTTATTCTTCTGATACTGTTGTTCACCTATGACTTTTAGAAACATAAACATGGATTATTTGGAATTGCATAATTTCATTTAAAATAGGCAAGTGAGGTTTATCATGTGGGAAATTATTTTAAGGTCCGGGGTCAGTGTCAGACAGATTTCTCATGCAGGGTTAGATTCTGGTTCAGAAGAACTCAAGACATTGATCATTATTGCCAAGGGCTCCAGAATATGAAAGTATCATACCTTTTCTGCTCTTTACAGTTTATTTTATTTTTAAGCTGCTTTGGGATTTTGTAATAGTTGGTGTTCAGAATGAATTGTGATAGAATGCAAATGGAAAGGGGAGTTGTTAAATGCCCATCACTGTAAAATATTTATTCATAAGCTGGAGATTCTCCTGACCTATCATACTCAAATTTTTGCTATTACTAGATCTGCCAGAACTACAAACTGATTTTTTTTGCTAAGAATTACGTTTATTTACAGGTTTTGAGTGTGAGATTCCTTCTGGTTTTACTTTTTTACGTTATTCTTAAGCTTGTAGATACTGATGAAGTTCTTATGTATTCACAAAAATACCATATATGGTAAAAGGGAGACCCTGTTTGATTAAATCAATCTCCATTAATTTCTGACTTGGGAAATTCCAAGGGATAAGTGTTTTGAAGACATTTCTTGAAGAATCAAATAAGAAAATGGAGATTTCCCCCAGTACAGTAGAAATGACTCTTCCTTTCTCTGTCTTGCTGATATTAGAGAGAAACATTTGGCAAAGTCATATTTTAAATGAGCTATTTCACATCCACAATTTTAAAAATTGTAGAGGCAGATGAATAAAACTGTCTGGAATTCAAACAGTTGTGAATTCTAAAAATGTCCACCTCAGCAGGGAGCTGTGGGATTTCTGTGAATCAAAAAGCAGTAACAGAGTAGTCTCGTTCCTATCTCGCCATGTATTTAAAGCAGTCCTATGAGACATACAGGTTTAATCTTGGAGGCCAAGTGTGATTAACCATGGTACATTTATGGTTACAAATGTACTGACATTTGTGCTATAGAACACTTTTAGGTGCTGCTGCTGAACTGATCATGAATTGAAATTCAGGAACGTGGAGTTCCTTCAGGGATTTTTTATGACATTTAACTTATTACATTTCAGCTAATCAGTGTTTTCCATACCATTTAAATTACCATAAAAAATTGTTTTTCATTCATTCATTTATTAAAACAATGCCTTCTGAATGTTGGACCGACCAAAACCCACATCTTTATTTATTTAGATTTACATACTCACATTCTCTAGTAGTCTATTTTGCAAACCAGACTACCGTTCTACTAGCCTGTGTTAAACTACAGTTTGAAAAGGCAATTTCCATCCCAAAGAGAAGACAGCTGGAAGTACCAACACACAGTACTTGAAATCTAACAGATTTTGTAAGAAATCTCTAACCTTGAGACTTGCATCACACGATTTCTAAATTGTGAATGTGGAGGGATGGCTGGGGGTAAAAAAACTGAGAAGTTATTTTCGCATCATAGTAGAAGTTATAATTGTACGGAAATTATGCAGTAAAATACTGTTGCTGCTTCCTGGATGGAATGTGGACAGCACACTGGAAACCTATTCCGGGATGATTCCCCACACCCACAGTCTGCAGCCATAATACCTGCTAAGGGAGATGGAACTGGGGTGGAGCAGAGTGGAGATGCCACAATCAGGCTCTGCTGAAATCCTCTCGAGGAGGGGAACTTGATGGTACTTTGCAGCTGAAAAACTGCATAGCACCTGTCAGCCAGGGGAGAGGGGAGGAGGTGTCCTGCTGCTGAGCCAACAGCTGTGGTGAAATCACTCTCCTCAGATGAACTTGGTTCATTATAACCTAAATAATATTAATGCACACCTCCAACCCAAAGGTACCCCCACAAGGCACAGCCACTCCTCACTGGGCGTGTGCTCTAGATTTTATTGACCTTTGCTTTAAAAAAAAAGATAAAAGAGAATTTTACACCAATCAGTAACAAAGGTATGGATGACTAGAGTCACACAAGCTTCACCTAAACACAAAGAAATGTATAAAAGTAAAGAGAATGGGGAGAATTTAGGGAAGACTCCATTGTTACTGCTGGGATCAGTCAAGGGGCTGAACCTGTCTTCTCCCCCATAGGGACTCCTGTTGGGTATGAACCACACTTTCCGTGTGCTGAATGCTTTTACTGGGGATTACAGTTTGTCTGTGTGTTGCTTTGAACATGTTTTTGCAGTCAAATACTGTCACTGACAGTCCCCGAGCCTTAATCTATCACAATTTTATATTAATAAATTGTTATTCCATAAATTGTTGGTGTGAGTTCTCCGCTGCTGGGGTAGCAGGTGTTGATATAAGGAAAGAGTTAAACAGAGAGCAGCAGCAGCAGCGCCAGCAGCAGCAGCAGTGTCTCTCTCTGACGCAGAGTGTACCTGAGACAGAACTGGACAAACGAGTTTCTGCTTCTACGTCAACATAGACGTACACTCTTCAAGCTCCTTTACCATGGCTTTGGAGAGAACAATGGAAAACTTCAAGAGGACAGGTTTATTGTAGGACTGTGATTACATCTGTAAGCTGTAACAAAAAAAAAGCTCTTAGGAGTAAAAATATATATACTGAGCGCTTCTGAATAAATCTCAGATTCACTCTCAGCTGGTGGGTCTTGTCCCTTCACGTATCACACTTCACAGTTGCTGGCAGAGGGGAACATACTCAAATGAAAAGACCCACTGAGGGGTTGTGAAGCTGAGGGGACCTGCTGAGGGGTCTCCCTTACACTGTCGGGGTGTGTCCCTGAACAAGTCAGTTGAGCCACCCTCTGATCCAGCAGAACTGTTCAGTGAAGGGTCCCCACAACAGGGCACTGACAGCCTGGTAGGACACAAGGGTCTTAGCTTTCCTGGGTCATTGACAGACAAATCAAACACTACAGGTTGGAGTAATCTCCTCTTTTCACGAGACAGTGAGTATACTGCATTTCAGTAAAAGTGAGAGGAAAAGATTCAGTTGTCTTGAATTGGTTTCTTCATATGTTTCAAACTCCTCTTACTTCTTGACTGGACTTTAGAATTTGATGTTTCATGCAGACCAAAAGGCTACAAGAATATATTCTAATTTATGCTGCTACAGGAATCTTTAGCTTTGTTTTTTGTGAGTCTTTTCTGTCAGCCTAAATGTGGGCATAACAGATCACGTTGACCAAAACGTGCTAGGTGTTTGAGCAAGGAGAACTGCTGATGACTGTGACTATGTGAAGTGGGACTCCATTGCAGAAGATCGGTCAATATCAAAGACAAAACAACTTTTGGGGACTGTCATTAGGGAATTCTGGCTATAAGAACAAATTAAACAGCACAGATAATGGGAGAAATATGATGGTTTGTGTGCTTCTATTACTCAGGAAAGCAGCTTTATTTTGGTAATAGAAAAGCTGGGGTTTGTTGCTGAGAAACAAACAAGTTTATGAATACGTGCAAACCTGAGGTGACAAAGAGCAAATTCTGTTGTCATAGTGCACTGCAGACTCAATCTACATAGATAAAACAAGGCAGGTGATGACAAAGAGCAAATAGGGGAAGATAAGGAAACAAACCAATACTATTAGCGTGAAGATAGTGGGGTAAATGTACTTGCAATGTTATTTCTGACAAGTTTTTGGAAATACAAGAGAGAAGAGGCATTTAGGGAATATGTATATTGTCTTTATGGTGAACTAGAAATTCCACCTGAACATAAAGACTATCATGGGAAAGTTACATTGAAAATTCAGCTAGATATGAAGATATCATCAGAATGCTGATAAATATTTAAAGAAGCAGACTTAATAAGAACTTGAGAAAAGTTAACTAATTAGAAGAACAAGTGATGCTCATGAAATATAAACCTGGTAAGTGGATTTATAGTAAAGCTTTCTAGGCAAAGTTGTGAATTTACCCTAGTTTTCTAGCTCTGTGCTTTCTGGACATACAATAAGGAGAATGTATGCATGCATACAATGTTGCTGATTATGTCATTGCATATTTTTTTTAAAAGTTTACTATTTTTGCTGAGTCTGAAGTTTATACCTGTTATGTTACATAGATTCGAGTCGTGAGCACAGACTCCTCGAGTGGTCAGGAGGGCTGGAAATTTTGTAGAAGCAATGTTTTGTCAGTGGTATAAATTTCATAAATTAGAGTCTAGAGATTTTCTGTTGTAGGGGTGAGCCATGATGAGTCGAATACTGAATATTGAATCTCCCAGTTATGCAAAACCATAATTTGGTTTATGCTTGAGTCAAAGCAAATGCTTTCAACGCTGACAGTATCTGACAGTATTCATATCTCAGTTTTGGTATTTGTGGGTGGGTTTTGTTCATTTGTGTTCGTTTTCATTTTTTTTTTTAGAAATGACTATGCAGTGAAAAAAAAAGATGAACAAAATGTCACAGAAAAACATGATATAAAATCCTAATCTAATAATACATCATGGAGTTTCTGAGGTCCAGCCAAGCTTTTTCTGCCAAATTCTGGAAAAGGAACAACCACAACAATGAAAATCAGAAGTCGGGTGTCAAGTCAAACTGTATTTTTTTTTCAGTTTTAAGAAAGAAACAACTTCATCTATGAGGGTGTGAAGTGTGAGGATTTATTGGGACAGCACATTTAATAGCATCCTGCTTGCTTTGAGAAATCAGTCTTCACATTAGGTATTTGAGTCTTCCAGGCTAAAGTTTTTTCAGGAAGTGCTATTTTGTCTGAATGTAAATCTTACCATCTTACCATCGGTGTTTCGTCTGTGTTAAGTGAAGAGAGTGAATAAGAACAACGAACAAATAATGCATAGTAACAATAAGATGTAGAGGAAACATTTAACTGGATTCACTGTAGGTAGTCAGATTTCTCTGCATCCTGTAGCAGAGTCAAGCTGTGATTATCACCTGTTTGGGTGATTTAGCTTCACTAGTAAAATCAGCAGATTGTTTCGATGCTTTGTGTTTTTCTGTTTTTCATGAAGTAAACAGAAGTACTACAGTAATATAGTGTGTGCTTGGATAGGCACATATTTCATTTTGGTTATGCACCTCTTTACCTCTTCATTTGAATGAAGAAAATGAGCTCCAAAGATAGTGCCTTTTCTCATTACACCAAAGTGTCCCTAATGTAGAATGCAAGTCTTGGTTCATTAATTGTCACTGCCACCAGGACCCCTTGCAGGGCAAGCTGCTACAGAATGCAAATGAAATGTTTCAGTGCTTATTCTAGATTTTCTCACTCTAGACAAATTTGCATTAACTGACAAAGGACTTTGTTAAGAATTCCTCATCAACTAAAATACTAGCATTTTTTAAATATAGTGGTATTTTACCAACCGTATTTGAATAAAGAGGATTTTTCCCTGGGATTCTTGGATGTAGCAAATGTCAGTCTTCATGCATTCTGAGGAGGTTTTGTCCAAGTTCACAGGTGCCAGGTTTACATAGACATTTTTGACATCAAAACTGTACTTAAAACAAATGAAATTTTCACTTGTTGACAGGTTCTGAGTTCTGAAGTACCACGAGGCTCTCAGACAAAGCAGAAAACCTTGTGAAAATATGGAAATGTGTGACTAGAGAGGCACTGAAATATTCGTGTCATTATAGACAGTGTACTGCATGTTGCCTTTCAAACAGATTTCATATAAAATGAGAGAACTTAATGTGCTTGTTTAGATGACCTTGGAAAAGATGTTCCTGAACCTTAACTGGATACACGTACTAGTCTGCAACCTCTAAAGTGAATAGGTGAAGTAGGTCCAGAAATATCAATACTACACGATCATTTTTTGGGAACTGTCGATTTTTTTTTTTTTCCTTAAAGAACATAAAGGAAGTTTAAAAAAAAAAAAAAAAAAAAAAGGTAATTTTTATTACTTTAAAAGAAACTACTCTAAGTACCTTTTTGCATCTTTTTAAAGTTCAAGAATAAAGGAATTTTGGAAATCTTGCTTTTTGTGGATTTGACAGCAAAAAAAGAATATGCAATATTTATAACAAAAAAATAAGTATTATTGATGTTCAGGACAATTAGGCCTTGAAGGGGAAGAAAGAAAAGGAAACTCACTTATTTTACAGCTCGATAAATTTTTCATCTAGAAAAAAAATATTTCTGTTGCTCCTTATATCAAATATTTTAGTTTTTCAGGTCACTTTATATGTGTATGTAAAATAAGCTATTAACAAGTGTAACTTGTTTTCTTTGAATGCAAGACTAACCCCTTCGGACTACTCATTTGTGTTCTAATTAGCTGATCAGAATTGTAGGCATTAACTCCTCAGCTTGGAAGTGGTGGAAGGCAGGAGGGGACCATGTCCAGCCTTCCCTCCTGGCTCAGTTCTTGAGATTTAGTAACGATAGCAGAGAAGATGAACTCAGAGGACTCAATAAGCAAAGATTATCTGTTATTGTATTTTCAGATATATTCCTCCTAGTTTTTCTTTTGTCTAGTTATGCTTTAAATATCACAACCAGGACTACTAAAATTTAAAAATGTGCAAGTTTTCCGGTGTACCTTCACTGTCCTACCAGGAACACACTTCAGAAATGATACCATCTGAAATGGAAATGCATCTTGGCACAGAAAAAATGATCGATGTCCTGTGCATTTTCAGGTTTTTTTTAATATTTAAAGACTGAATCTATACTGTATAGAATAAATTTGAATGATTCATCCCTTATGAAAATGTCACATGAACTCCTCTAGAGCTCTGTGAAGGACTCAGTAAAGTGTGGACTGAATTTTACAAAGCTGTTACATTTCGGATACACTTTTTCCGTGTGTGTCTTATATGTATAAATTGGAAAAAAAAAATCTTCATATAAATTTCTGATCAGCTACAGTTAAGTATTTCTGGTTTTCTCAAATATTTCTAGGAAATGTTTTGAGCTTTATTCCTACTAATGAACTCTTACATGCCAGTGAAATGAAGTCTAGCTGACAGCTTTGTTGATAACATCAACAGGAAAACAGGGATGTCCCCACACCAGTCATCAGTAACAAATTCCAGTTGGTTCAGTTAAGCTCAAAGAGTAACCATATATTATATTTTTGCTTAACTATTTGCCTATTTATTTTATGCTTTTTTTCTTCTTCCCCTGTATCGAGAAGTGAAATTAATAGGGGTTTTTCTTCCCAATGTCATCCAATACCCAATTCTTCCCTCTCTGGAAGGCTTTTCTCATAAAACATAATTTGACCCAAATTTATATTTGGATCCTTATGGATGAATTCAAGTTCATGCAATTTAAATCAGTTTTGTTTTGACTACATATTTTCTTGAAATTATGCAGACTTTTAAGTCACAAACTATAAGCAATGGAAGATTTACCTACAACCCTTAGTATCTCAAAATGTGCAACATCCTATTTCCATATGCGCTGGAACTGGCAGACCAAATCCTGACATTAATGATATCATGCTGTCAGAAGAAAAGAATAAGCCAAGACTCACTTACAAGTTTTTAAATGTTAACCTAAATCCTTCCCAAAAAAAAACCTTCTGAATTTGTGAGAACTTTCCAACATGATATGTGCTGCATTTCCGCATTCAAATGAAAGGCTGACTTAGCACTAGAACAACCAAATTGGTTGGAAAAGAGTAACACAGATGGAAACATTGCCTTTTTGACTGCACTGTTGTCCTTTTCATCATCTTTAAAAAATAAAAATAAAAATAAAAAATAAGAAAACTAACCTTGTCTTCTTTAAAAGAAAAGTGAATTGTATTTTACCCTATTTTTCTTGATTGTCAATTGAATTTTGAAAAATATAGCAAAGTGATAAAATTTATATGAGTCTTTTCTAGGCAAATCTCTTGTCTGGATAACCCCCCTTGTCTGACTGGTGATATTGTTTTGGAGTGACTGTGCTGTTCAGTGGTGTGAAGTCACTCTGTCAAGTTTGAGGGTGAAAAGTAATTTCAAGGGATACTCGTAGAGACTGAGAGGAGAACAAACACCTGGTTTGATGCAGGGAAATTAGTCAGTAATGACAAGGGAGGGCTAAATGCTAGACAGGTAACTTGTATTATTCACAGATATGCAGATGTCCATATTAGAAGTAGTCCTGCCAGTCTCCAGGGAAGATCTTTGCCTCATCTGGTCTAGATGTCTACCTTTTAAAATGATGAACCATATTTTGAGTTATCAATCTCTTTGAACTGGCTGTTGTTATTTATAAGTTTAATATGACTTAATGGAGTCAGCAGGACAATGCCAACCAGAAGGTGTGGGTGGCCCATCCCTGGCAGTGTTCAAGGCCAGGTTGGATGGGGCTTCAAGAGCCTGGTCTAGTGGAAGGTGTCCCAGTCCATGGAAGGGGGATTGGAACAAGATAATCTTTAAGGTCTATTCCCACCCAAAACATTCTATGATCTCTCCAAGTAGGTATCAGACCTGTGATCTATGTCGTATCTGCCACCCGATCTTTTCAGTCCTGTAAAACTCTGTGAGTAGCAAATAAGAGTTGACATTAATATGCAGATGACTGAATCAAGCACATTAAGTAAAGATGTTATCTAGTTAACTAAGCATGTCTCTAGGTGATTTTGTGTTGCCTAGTGTAATTTACCCTGTCTCCATCTCCCATTTGAGAAACACATAGATTTCTTGGGACAACAAAGTGCTGAAGCATGTCACCAAGAAGTGTTATGAAGCAGTAAAGGGTCTAGAGAGCATATCCTATGAGGAGCAGCTGAAAGAACTGGAATTGTGTAGTCTGGAGGAAAGGAGGCTCAGGAGAGACTTCATCACTCCCTACAGCTACCTGAAGGTCAGTTGTAGCAAGATGTGAGTCTTTCTTTCCAAGTAACAACTGATGCGATGAGAGGAAACAGCCTCAAGTTGTGCCATGGGAAGTTTAGATTGGAAATCAGGAAAAAATTCTTTACTGAGAAGATTGTCAAGCATTGAAACAGGATACCTAGGGAGGTGGTTAAGTCACCACCCAGGGAGGTATTTAAAAGATGTGTAGATGTTTAGGGGGGGCCATGGTTTAGTGTTGGGCTAGCATGGCAATGCTGGGTTAATGGTTGGGATCAGTGATGTTTACGGTCTTTTCCAACCTAAATGACTTTATGATTCTTAAAAGTAGCTTGACAAATCTGCCAGCCCTTTGTGTACATTTGTGTATATGTTACAAATGATGCAAACTGCAAAGTAAAATGAACACCAGTTATTTAATAAAGTTTTTCCTTTCTTTTATTAATTTTCCAAAGGGATATTGCTCTAGCATGAAAGTCAATACACACATTCCATGCATACTCCCCTCATTTTCTTTGGCAGTCATAACAGGTTTTATAAATTCCTGTGCTTAGATGTGCTTAGCTGAGTTTAGTTGTCCTTGTATCACCCGGATCAAGGTTTTGTAGAAGTGCGCACTGACTATTTCAGCTGGAAGGGACTGTGCCTGTGTGACCCCTCTCTCCCCTTTCTGCTTGAGCAAGAGCCACCAGTGATTGTCACGATGGCTGCCATCTGGCTTACAAATAACATGAGAGCTACGGGTCGTAAGTCTTGGTCAGCAGCTAAGGGCTTGTTGAGCATGTGCCAACCCAAAATAAGTCAGTCATCTTACTCAGTAAACAGTGTCCATCGCAGGGCCTCTTGAGCTCCCCTGCATGGCGGTGTTTTGCACACTGGGATGTCCTCTTGGGCAGAGAGGCCTCTCCAGGTACTCCTCAAGGCCGGGCGGTTCCTTGCTGTGGCAGATTCTTGGTAAGTGCCTAATAGCATAGTAGGACATTGAAACCTTAGCAAGATGATACAAAGGATGATTATGTGCACACATAATCCTTCAGATATAAGATGTTAACCAAGCCTAAGACTAAGTCTGGATCCAGCCGCACCTAAATCCCCCCTGGAAAGGAGTTTGTAAAACAGGGTCCTTTCTGAATCTCATGACTCAGTAGGAGGTTCTCCCTGACAATTTTGTCTGACCCTGTCCTCTATGCAGATAATAATCAAGTTGCTGTGACAAGGGGTAGAAAAAACATCTTGGTCTTGGTGACGTCCTTGCTTTGTGAAAGTCCCAGGAAACCTGGGTTCCAGTGTCAGGAGGTAAGTGTGGGTTTCACAATAAGCTCTGCCACAGGTATAAATAATTTCTCAGAAGCAATAATTACTATTTCTGCTCCTCTTACTGTAAGAAGAGTCTAAACTCTATCCTCAAGGCATCAAAATTCAATCATCCTTGCAGAGTTGAGAAAACAGAGGTAGTTTAGGACAATTCATAGAAAGCCAAGCAAAATAACTCCTTACTAGAGAGATTTTTCTCTTAACACACTTTTTGTGTACTGTCTCAGCTATGTTCCTGTAAGTGAATCAATCTGCTTTGTGGAAAAGTGCAGAGTGGAAATAAATATATGAGAAATGGGCATAATGGTACCAAAATCCAAAGTGAAGTGAAAAGTTCTTCACACTGAGTGTTACTTTTTTTTTCTTTTATTGTTTTGCTTTATAAAGGAAGGAATTATTTTGCTGCTACAATTATTTTACCTCCGTAGCAAGTTGCCAGAAAAACTAAAATTTTAAGGGACATAGTATTGTAATGATGTGTTTTCCAATAAAAATAGTGTCAAAAATAGCAGGATTTTTAAAATTATATTTACATGTTATGAACTGAATATATCAAGTTGTATAGAAGAGTTGTGAAAGCTTGTCTATGAGAATGATTTATAAAACCTGTGACAAAACAATTTCTTGGAATATTTGAACTCCAAAATAATATTTTTAATGAGATTGTTTAGAAAACTAATGTTTTCCCATATGATTTAGCTTTCTAACTTTATGAAACGAAGATTTAGTTATATCAAACCATTTTTCTGAGGAAAATGTACATCTGCTTTGAAATGCTTAGAAGCCTCTTCTCCAAGGAAGACAATGTCTTTCAGATGGCCAATGTCCAGAACAATGCGTAAGTGAATCCTTCCAAAAAATTAAGGTACAGTTGTTGCTGAAAAGCATTGGAAAAATGTTGATTCTATTTCCTTATAGCATTACCTCAATTGTGTTATAGATGCCATAGATCCTACAGGATCTAGTGGTAGGAAAAAGCTACAGGAATGAGCACTTGTAGTTGATTCTGCAGGACTGTAGCAAGACCACGGTTCTGCATTCAGATCTGTGCTGCTGTTTGCCATGAGGCAGTTAAGTTTTAACTGGAGTCTTTTAAGATCACTTAACAGCTTTGAAACTTCTCTAAAGCCCTAGGTAATAAGCCATTTCCAAGTGGTTCAGTTGATTCAATATCAGGTGTTGATTTCTGTTGTAAGCAGAGGAACTACATAGCAATGGTGTCTGGTTCTGTCAGCTAAAGGATGTTTTGAAGTTGGTGAATCTCCCACGCAAGAAACAAGCTGTCAACCTAGGCTGTTTCATAAGAAAAGGATTTTCTTCACCCCTACCAAGACTATTAGTATGCTTACTAGAATACAAAAGACCCCAACTGCTCTCTAAATTAAAACTCTTTACACTTGCTTTAAGGATGGCAGAACTGACATCCGATAAAGGGATCTTTGATAACATGCAGAAATGATGCTGGAAGGTTGAGATTCATCTTACTTAAGATAAGATAGCTAAAAATTACATGTCTACATTAAACCCTTAGCTCCTGCTGTCATCAATGGAAAGATCTGGGGGCTCTGGAGAGTAATTCGTCTCAGCTGTCCTTGACATATGTCGTGGTGACATGGACTGCTTTCAGAAGGTACCTGTTCTCTCCTGTGACTATAAATGAATCAAAATGTGGCTAAATCTTGGAGTTAAAACTTATTTTTTGCTACCTAACTGGGAGTAGATGAGTCCCACTTCAAGTGCCTTTTTGTTTTAAGCTGTTTTCAATATAAAGAAAATAAACCATATCAATGAAATCTTTAGCCTAGATATAAGCCTTTTCTGTGACATTATATATATTTCCTGTGGTTTCCATCAAATCCTGGACTTTACCTTGGAGGTATTTTCCAATCTTAAATATTCTATGATTCCATAATGGAAAATTAACACAAAGGATAAAGCTTGTAAATGATTAACCGCTGTGCATTTTCAGCATAATGTACCAGAATCTGTTTCCTGCTGCATTCGTGGTTAAATTCATCACATTTAACTTCACCAAAACTAAAATTTACCTGACTAGAAGTTATAAACCTCTAAGATAAACTATATATATAGACCCTAGTGAGAGTCACTGTTGAAATAAAAGCACCTCCAGGTGATTTATCATGCCATTCTAGCATACATATCCATTGCAAGCAGAATAAATTAAACTAAAGAGAGAGTTTAAAAACTAGATTAGGATGCATTATCAGGAAGAGGAGGCAGCTGAAGCTTTTTTGAGGTAACTGAAGAGAACCTCATAACCGCAGACCTTGATAGTTGTCGGCATTTTTAACCACACCAACACCTGCTGGACGAGAAAAAAGTCTGAGCACAAACAATGCAGAGGAGATTTCAAGTATTGTAAAACAATTTCTTGACAAACATGATCAATGAACTGGGTAGTGAAGGTGCTCAGGAGGACGCTGCTTAGCAGGGAGGCTGGACTAGATGATTTCCAGTGGTCCCTTCCAGCCTTATTACCCATTCTGTGATTCTGTGGCAGTCTGTAGTGATCTAATTAGTACAATGGAGCCGACTGAGCCACGCCTTGAGACTGAATTCTAGTGTGTGTGGGCCCATTCCCACAGCATGTGGCACCGCATATTGCATGCAGGAGCACAATAACCACAAAGCTGGCTATCCAGGAGCAGGAGCTGGAAGATCATTCCTACCACGTTTAGAGATTCAGATAAATGAACTAAATAGACAAAATCTCTTGTTAGGAAATAAGCTACAAAGGACTCGGACAACAATTAGATATCTTCAGAGATTTATAATAATGAATTATTGTTTTAGAATATCACTTCAGTGAAAATATAACTATGTTGACACAGAAAAGACCTTGCTGACCTTTCGTCTATTTGGATTGGCATGAATATCTTATTTAGGCATCTTGATGACTTTAGGATTAGTGTCAAAATAAACCCAAAATGTAATTGAATTAAATTTGAATTAAACTTACAATGCTGACGTTTTGAACAGATATTTCAGGCACAGGTTCAAAGTTAGTTCAAAGTTTAGAAAAGCTATGGAAAAAATTAGGTAATAAATAAATAAAGGGCCTGAAACATTTTTTTGAAAAATCTCTTTGTAAGTTTGGACACCTTGGCATTTTCATCCCCCAACAAAACATTCCTACAACAGGATCACTCTGCTTTTAAAATTTTAACCTTGTTTGCTTTCAAATGTTATCACATGGCGTCTACTTGCAAGTTTTCTCATGTAAGCTAATGTAAATTTATGGAAATCTCCAGTAATTTCTAACCATATAGGCTATGTACTTGTCCCCCCAGTTCTTTCCCACTGGTGATCAATATCACGAATTCAGCTTTTACTCCTTTCTAGTCTCTCTAGAATTTTTACTTTTCTTAAAAATCCTTAGCTTTAACTGCACCTTTGAAATACTTATTTTAATGAATGTCCTTCTAATGAAATGAATGTTCATTTCTACTCAGGCTTGTGTTCAGTTGGGTTTTGAGTATCAACAAGAATGGAGGCTTCACAGTCTTCCAGAGAACCTGTTTCAGTGTCTGACAATCCCCACAGGTTTTATGTGTAAATGGAATTTCTTGTGCTTCATTTTGTGCCCATCGGCTGTTGTCCTGCCACTGGGCATCACTGAGAAGAGTCTAGGCTCTATCTTCTTCATTTCCTACCATCTAGTATGCACATAGATTGACAAGATTCTGTCTGAACCTTAACTTCTACAGCTGGAGGCTGTGACTCTCCAGCCTGTCATCATGTGCTGGACACTTCAATTTGTTGCTCACTTTCATGGCTCTCTTAGCTGGACTCACTTCAGTGTGTGTCTCCTATACTCGACCCCAGAAGTGTCTCACCAGTGATGAGCAGAGGGGGAGGATCACATCCCCTAATCTGCTGATGACACTCTACTTAATGAAGCCCAGTATTAATTCTCTTTTTATTTTTTCCCACAGGTGTGCACGGCAGGGTCCTGTGAAATGACCATTCTCTGTATTGGTCCCTGGTTGATCCCCAGCTTGTAAAAGCACGTGGGACTATTCCTGCCCGGATACAGGACTTTGCATTGCCCTTTATTGAATTTCAGGAGATTCTTGTCAACTCTTTTCTTCACTTGTTGAGGCACATCCACTTGTATGTACACGATATAACACGGCATATGGTGTATCGACCACACCTCTCAGTTTTGTATCATCCGTAAAATTGCTGAGGATGCACGTTGTTGCAGATGTCCATTCACCTACTTTGTACTTCCTCAATTTTTCTGTGAGACAGACAGTCTTAAAAGCCTTGCTAAAGTTGAGATAAGCAATATCTACTGCTCTCCACTAACCCACCAAGTCATTCATCTTGTTTTGGAAGCCTATAAGGTTGGTCAAAAATGATTTCTTCTTCGAAAATTCATTCTGACTACTCCCAATCACTTTCTTGTCTGTCTTGCATACATTTTGAAATTGTTCTCAGGATAATTTATTCCATCTGCTTCCCAGGGCTGGTTTCCTTGAACCCTGCTTTACGGTTTTCAAAGTCTCCACTCTCTCCATCACCTCATGTCCTTTGCTTGCCAACTGGTCTTCACTTCCTCACTTGACCTGGGGTCATTATACCTCTCCTTCACTCTTCCTGGTTTAAAACTGTCTTTACCAGGCCGGCCACATTTTGAGTGCCTTGTTAATATAAGGACTAGCTTCCTTTCCAAGAAAAGACTTCACAGTAAAAGAGACATAAACATGAGGGAGTTTTATTCTTATAGCTGGTAATTGACATCAGCTGGGTAATATTTCTTGGAAATTCGTGAGACTCTCCCAGAGGTCAATTGTTCTTTAGTACAAAAAAGAAAAGAAAGAGAAAAATACTCTTTAAAAGCCAAACTAACAAGACCGTGCTTCCCACTGGGCTTCTGAATGCTTTGCTTGCTGTACCTTGTTAAATGTAAATTTAAAATAAGTCAGTACCTGCTGTGAAACATGTAGTTTCACTGGCTAACTGGGTCATACCAAAATCTGAAACTAAGGACATAACTGTTAAGTAATGTAAGAATTATGTTCGTGATCAATCCTCTTTTTACAAACATGCTTTTCTGCCCCTAAATTTCTCAGCACAGCCCTACCATAGGACTTAGAAGGCATCAGAAAGATTGACTTCAACCTTTACAAAGAAGGGAAGACGGTTTTCTCTGATGATTGTATTTATCTCACCTAAATTTAGAGGCAGAACTCTGTTGCAGGTTTAGATACCTGCATTTTGATACCTGTATGTAGCTGTCTTTATTAGATTGTATGTGTCTACACTCTTTGCCAAAGGAAACCATAACCATACTATCAGTGGATTTAGGAGATGATTCAGCTGACCAACAGCCTAGTAAATTATTCAGTTTCCTTAGGCTGTGCAGTTACCTAACCTGCTCAGGGTTGCCTAACCAGAGGTGCCAAATGAAGAGGTTGGCAGTTATGGCACAGCAAATACATGAGAGCTGTTTCCTGCAATGGCATGGGAAGCTGGGACTGCCACATATGGGTATCCTGGGAGTATGATTAGGTTAACGTGAGAAAGTGGCTAATTTTCCTGCCCAAACTTCTGCAGGGTGAATATTTGCCAGAATACAGTTTCACTGATGACTTTTCTTATTTCTATTGGTACCACGAACCTGCATTATCCAGCCTTTTTTTTCTGTCATATAGCAGAAATTGTTCTGCAAGAATCAACACTAATGAGAAATCTACAGCCTTGTCCTCAACCACGTAAACCTTGCTTTGCTGAGCATGCCTGAATGGATAAAAGCAGGACTCGTCATTTCATTTTGTACTGATAGTTTTCAAGCTCTGCAAACCTTCATCCATTGTTAAGGTTGTTAATTACTATGTAGTGTGTATAATTTTTTTAAATTTTTGTTTTTATTTTTGTTACTGAGGACACATTCATATATTTCTGTTGCATAGGCACTGCAGTATGAGAGTTATTTGATTTATTCTGAACAGTTCAAAACAAACCAAATTACATTTTTTGTCAAATATGGTCTGCTTCAGAAATTCTTACTGACATTCCCAAAAGGAATTATTGCTGAGTTCACAATCATGAGAAGAGAATAAATCTATTTGAATATGGAAATCACTGGCTTTCCTTATGTAAAATCATGATCAAGAAAAATATTTGCATCTGTTCAGAAATGTGAAATTTCAGATAACAGTAATTCTTACATTTGTCTGCTGCTTCACATCAGTTGTCTTAAGTAAGCTTTGCCACCTAGTGCGTGTAGTCTTCATAATACCATTATTCAGTTAATGAAATTTAGCAAGAAATTATTTCATTTGCCGCAGCTACAAGTGGCCTTACTTTAAAACCAGGAATTCTTGAAGAGGTGAATAAATAATTATATGAACGTGGAAATAGAGAAACCTTAATGTTTACCAGTGGATTTGTATGCCAAATGCTTCTAGTGCACTTTAGTTTTGGCTAAAAAGTATTTTAGAATCTTTCTTGAAGTACTGAAATTTAACTATATTTTTACAAGTATGTAAAATACTCAGGACACCTACACATTATTTTGGTTTTTTGTTTTTTTGATTTTTTTTTTTCCTAAATTCCATCAGTACATGGAATTTTTTCTTCATTTATGTTAATTGAGAATGACAGACTGAATACATGGAGCGTCTATCTTTCAGGTGAAGTGATATAAGCAAAATGATTGGGGTGACACAAATGTCTTCATTAATCTGTTCTGCACCAAACACTTAAACCTCTACTATTCACAGAAGCAGAACTGTTGAGCTTATCAGTCACATACATACAGTGTTAAAACACATATTTCTTAAAGCAAAGGGATGTATTTGATAAATCAGCAGTTTTCAATATGCCACTGCAACCCTCGACTTCTACTTGTGTGTTACATTTTACGTTGTCCTTCCCATCCAGTGAACTGCTCCTATCTCTCCAAAGGAAAAATAGATGTACTTTGAGTTGCTAAATAATAATAGTAATTTCATTTTGTAATGTGGCATATTGCACAGGTTATGAGTTCTATCCTTCCTCCATTAAGGCAACTATAGGCTAGGGTGTAAGCAATGGGTAGTTGTAGATTCATTGTAAATGTAAAACCAGTTCCAGATCAAAATTTTGAGAATGACTATTAACAAAAAAGTGGAAGTGCCTGACATATCAGCTTTGGCTGGGCTTCCATTTGGCTGATTTTCTAAGCTCCCTGGAGATGTCCTAGGGTCTTTAGGATGTGTCAAATGGCAACAGTCTCCTTTCTTAGGAGGAGATTATTTATTGTTTCTTTCTTAGACACCTGAATTGTGCATTCGTGTGTAGTGGGTTTGATCTCTCTGGATGCCACGGACTACAGGCATTCAATGCCAGTTGGTTGCATTGGAGATTTAAAAACACAGACCACTAAACGTCTTAGTCTTTTTCTCAATGTGAATCTTACTTTCTTCACCCTCACTGTTTATTTAGGGTATAAAAAGACTAGAGAAATATGGTTGTAAGAGATTACACTCTGTAGACGTCTAGGTGAGATGACTGTCAGAAGTAGCATGGGCAATAAAGGTCTGTTAGAATTGCAGCAGCTTGAGGTCAAGCAGTTTGTCATTGTCATAGGCGAGACAGCATGATGCCCTTGCAGTCTCCACGTGGAGAATCCACAACAAAGCCAACTGTCCTCTCAAACAAAAACACAGTTTAGAAGCATAATTGATTAGAAAAGGAAAAATTGGGTGTGTTGAAAGAAGTGGAGAGTTGTTATCCTATTTTCAAATAGCAGTGGGAAGGGGCTGGGGGATGTCTTCCTGGCAGCTAAAATCGTGAAGGCATATTCTTCTCCGTCTGGCAAACTGAGCATGCAAATTCAGTTCCTGAAAAATGGAAAAATGGAAGCAGCTCAATCCACCAAATTTCTTTCATCCACAGACAGGTGTTTCTGACATGGTTGTAGCTACAGAAGATCTCAAGGGAAACTTCCATGCAACCCCTTTTCAAGAAAAACAGTACATTTGGATGATTCAATATGCATTCTAGCAATATTTGATATGGAAGCAAAAGGAAGACATTTGTTTGCAAGTAGTTGTTTAGGAAACATATACTAAATATATAAGCTATAAAATTATTTTGTGCTATCACAAACAAAAGAAAAGCCTAAATAGGCAGAATATTAATCCTATTTACAAAACACAAGTCAGGTGAATGATCTTTACCATTTGTTGCATTTTATTTCAATGCAGACTTTTGCTAAATTAGTGGTCTTGTCATTTTCTTACCAGTAGATTTTGTAAGAAAATAATTAACCAATAGCTACATGTATCTTGCTCTATGTTTTGTTGTTATTGTCCATTTATGCATATTGTCAACTCAAGTTATGTTGTCTAACTGAACTCATTTCTAACTTCATTTTGATTTCAGGTTTTCAAACTCTGTTGTTTTGCTCAAATTCAATATTCTTGTATCCATGGCAACAAGATGTGCATACTCTGTCTTAAATATTATCTCACCGAAAAGTCAGGCGACTGAAATGGAAAGTACTTGGCATGTCAGAACTTCACTGTATTTCAGATAGACAATTATGAACAAGAAATCAAATATGTAGTGACTTTGCTGCTGGATGTACTGTAATTACATCTCTGCTTCACAATGTACTTTTATGGCTCAAGGTTCTTCAAAATGAAAGAGTGCTGCATCTTTATTTATTAAATGCTAATGCATTCCCAACAGAAAGGCTTAACTCTACAAATGTTTAACAATTATGCAGAATGCACCAAAGTGCTCTCAGCCTAATCAGTTTGTTTTAATCTTTTTTATTTTAGTTTTCACTGAAATTCAACAGCAACAGATTGTTTTAATAAAAAGACAAGGATAGAAGACAGCATATTTTATAAAGACTCCAACTCACCTCCAGGTTTTGTTGAGCCAGAACAGTACAGACCAATACAACCAGTGAGAAGTTCTCCTTCAATGTCATCTTTCCATCCAAATTCAGTTAAACAAAAGCAGCTTTTAGAATAAATTCTGATATATAGCCAGTAATTTCAAACAAACTTAAGAACTTCCTTTATGAGTGCTGGCTTTCTGGGACTCTAAAATGTGCTTGGAAGATAGGTACACAAAATAAAGGTTTTAGAGCAAAGTTTGGAATCCAGACAGCTAAAACTTTGAGAGAATCCAGTTTCATATCAGGGACAAATGTCCAAATACCTTCAAGAAGGGTTAGGAAAACCACTTAGCCAACAAAGTTGGAAACCTCCATGTATGAAAATACCACTCTCATTTTTCTTTCTAATGTAGAAGCAGTAGAACAGGGAATAAATCACCAGATGGGAATTACCTTTTAAAAAACTGGTCATAATTTTTTGAGGTAAAACAAGCAGATTCTGAGATGAGCAAGAATTTAAGTGAGCACTGTAGGGAATTTTCTGTGGAAATGCAGGAAAAGATGCAACAATTAGAGTCTGCTGCATATTATAAATCCTGTTTTGAGAACATTCAGTTCTTCAGCATTGCTTCCATCTGAATAAAAACCTGCAGATTATAAGCAAATCTTTGATATTTTTGTTTTCTGATGATGTAATAAAATAGAGGTACACCTTAGTTTCAGATGACTGTACCTTAAGCCAACATGTCAGTTTGGAGTTGCCATTCTGCTTTCCTTAGTGAATTTGAGAACCACCACTCCACACTGACCGTCCTATACCTCAGACTGAAAATAAACTGGCATCTTCAAACAAGAAATTCCTCCTCAGGCTGAAGATATTTCAGAGTGGTATGAAGAAACTTGTATTGGAAACCCTCTACTTTGTGAGAATTTAAGTGAGAAAAACAGGAGAAGTTGACATTGCAGTTTCTTTTCCACGTTTATAATCTGTCCTGAAGTGACAACTCTCAGAGAGAGACAAAAACATTTGGAGCAACTCATTGTTAATAAGATTTCTCTCTTTACTGGTAGCTTATTCCACTTTTGCTTCTTTATTCTCATTTGTGTTCTACTCTTCTATATCTTCTCTTCAAATCTTTAGGGGGTTTTAAGTTTAACATAAATTCATGTAAAGCACAAATTGAGTGCCAAGCTAAGGTCAACAGTTCCAAATGGTGTGCAATACTTTCTTCAGTTTAATTTTCTCTTAATTTAATTTTCTCTTCCTACAGATTAGTTCTGACTTTCATAGGTGCTCACTGCTCACAACTTCCACTAACTTGTTTAGAAATTGCTATGGACTCAAGTCTTAAAAAAATTCTAACAACTCAAAGGTGTCTTGAGTCTGGATTGAGACATGAAAAACCCAAACCCAGCAACCTGACACTCAGCTTCGGTTGAAGTGAGCCTCTTGAGACCTGATATCCCATAATTAATATGGGATATTTGCCCCTTACACAGCTTGTTTGAATTTTGGTTCTGAATGAAGGACAGTCTAGAATATTCATACTTGGTTCTTGTACATTTTAAAATTGTTATCCCACTAGAAGTTTAGGCTGAAGTGAAAACTTATTTATCCCTTGTTTAATCCTTTCTTTATCACCATTTGAAACATCCCTGCAGTCATTTTAATTGCTTCTTGGCCTAAAGTTTCCATACTCCCTATGTCTACTAGCTTATCTTGCTCATTCAATTTTTTGATGAAACCTGGCAAATATTTTTTGTAAAATACAAAATTCCTTTGCCTTTAAGACCTTGATGTCATGGCCTGAAGGTAAGATGCCCCTTCTAAAGATTTTTTCCAGTCTCTGAGACATAGTCTTTTCAAAAGATAAGGGCATGGCTCCACACATTTTTGAGTGATGATCTGTTCTAGTGCTGCTCTGAAGAGGTCTGATATCTGGGAAAAAAAAGTTGTACTCAAATGCTGCCGGTGATGGAAAATAAAAAGAATAAATAAAAAAGGGCCAGTAGGAGGACAACCACACTGATTTTCAGGTTTCATTCCTGCAGAAACGCTTTCATATTTTGTGGAGCTTGTGCTTTCTGCTTACAAACATTTTTCCCACATTTCTTCTCTGCAAACATTAATGTTTAACAAAAAATCTTTCACTTTAATAAGGGCTATGTGAGGTAGAGTTATCAAGAACTTACATGTAGCAACAGATAAGAGAAACAAAACAACGATGGGTCTGAGACAGTCAAAACTGCTCCCTGGTGGGTGAGCAGCAGGACCAGCAGGAAAGCAAGATGCAGACAGGGGATTTGGACACTTGGGAAGAGATTCCTGCTCCCTGGACTTCATTTTGTATTTTGCTTTGGTGATCTGATAAAGATCCATACACAGCTTGAAGTGTCAAAGCAAGGTTTCACCTCATCCAGGCAGACATTATCTAAATAACCAGGGATAGAGATCTGAAATACTGCTACATCTGCATCTAATATAAACTTAATCCATGCTTCCATCCTTGGGGAAAAAGTGCAGGTGTAGGCTAATATATTGAGAAACAGTACAATTGCACAATAACTATTAGACTTTCTAGTTTGCATTGGGATATTTTATGCATTGGCTGCTTTGTTTCCTCACTTTATTCGCAAATAATTCTATAATAATATATTTGTTAGCAAGAAAGCCATTGGAAACTATATTGCACTATGCATATCTGCAATATTTTAATTTTCATGCACACAATGTGCATTCAGTTGTGAGTATTTAGTAAAAAAAAACCCAAACAACTTTCTCAGTTCTCCATACTTGGCAGAAAGAGATACTTCTTTTTTTTTTCCGGTCGTAGTTTCTTCTAATCTCCTACTTTGTCTTCTGAAAACTAAAATCATTGTCTATGTGTGGCTGATAGAAAAAATCCATTGCTTTTATTGCATTGTAACTTCTGATGCAGGATAAACATCCAGGTTCTCTGAAGTCAGTAAAGAGGGTCAGACACCTCCTTTGGATCTGTAGAGATGACTGGAGACAACTTAGGCACTTTGAATCAGCTAATTGTAACCTAGATGGTTAATTTCAGATTATCTCTTACCAGCGTGTTCAAAAAATTGTGATAATCTGAAAAATCTCAAGTTTTAACAGACTTGCAGAGTGTTTACTGTGCAAGGAAGTAGCTCACAGACTCCACGGAGGTCTGACCTTTGATCTGTGTGGTTCAACATATTTATGGATATTAGCAATGAGGCGAAAAAAATTGCTTATGTGACTTGATTAACTGGGATAACGAAATTGATGGTTAATGGTGGAGAACTGCAAATGTTTGCAATATTCATTCAGTGGGCAACAGATTGCTGACAAAACTCAAATGTAATAAGTCACACAGGAAAAATAAAAGCACTTTTTTGTGTTTTTTATCCACAGGAATGAGTTTTGAGTTAACTATTACTGCCCAGAGATGACATTTTTGAGTCAGAAATCATCGTTGCGTAGAAAAATTATCTCAATACACAGCAATAGTCAAAAATCAAGTGAAACCATGAATTAATAGGAAAGGATTGGACAGCATGTTAGAAAGTGTCCCAGCAGTGGTACAACTCTGTGGTGCACCTACATTTGGAGGCAGGTATGATCCCTGCTTCTGAGAGAAAGCACAACCCAAGTGGAATGATGGCATGGAGCATCAAAAGCGAGGATGGGTCTTACCCTGACCCAACACTAAGTGGACTAAGACACCTCAGCAAGAACAAGATAGCTGAAAGAATTTGATACTCAAAATAAGCAGAAAGAGAAACTTCTCACAGATATGCTGACATTGCGAGACTTCCCTTTCATGTGCAGAGGTTTAAAGCTTAATATAGGTTCAAACCACGTTTATGAATCATAGAGAGAAAATACACGAGAGGGTGTTAAATAAAAACGCGATAGCTGAGGACTGGGCAGCTCTCGAGGTCCAGTCTGCTGCATGATGAGAGAATGTACGAGGAAGTCTCGTGTGGTGCTTTCTTGTTTGTAATCCTTCTCAGCATCTGCCGCTTGACCAGTGCCAGGAACAAGATTCTTTTCTAGATGTTCTGTTGTTTCTATTATTTTGGCTGCTACTATACCCTTTCCTGCACAATTCTTTCCCTGCCATGACTGTCTAGAGTGTATATTGACCCTTGAAAGTTTCCATAATTTCATTAAGTATTACTTCTGAGATTTAAAGAAATAAAGATTATTTTTTGCTGAAAAATCCATTCTCTTCCCATTCTATTTCTCTTTTTTGCTATTTCACATTTATGTGTTTTACAGATTACTCAGAGAATAAAACTATTGCCACTTTATTGTTTGAGATGAAGTTAGTGAAGAACTATGGAATGATATTTGACTTTCCAAAGTTCTCCACATGCTGTACTTGTGCAAGATTCTGTACATTATTAGAGTTATTTGACTTCAGAAAATTGACTACTGTATTTAATTTTTTTTAATTAAAATTGGAATATCAGTTCATGTTGCAAATATTGTGGAAGCCACTAAAGAAAGAGAAAAAGTGTTGCATATTTCATACCTATACATTATTTCTTTTAGTGTTTTGTCTGTTACAATATTTCCTTTGTCCACCTTTTAACAGTTTATATACAATTTGCTATTCAATTGCTTCTGTCTTTGGCCCAATAGTACTTTGGAGCAATTGTAATACTTCCTACATTTTTTTGTCTTTATGGTGAATTAGAAACACTGAATTTAGAAGTTTTTGTTTTACCTTGCCTTCAGGATTATGTGTACATACAAATATCCCACATTAAAGCATTTTTTCCTATGAATACTTCAGAAGTACACTCAAGAGGTAAATAATTTCTTTCTTATATAGAACAAATAACACATTTTTTTGTCTGCTTTGAACATTTATGTGTCCACTTGAGTTTGTCATATTTACATATTTAAGAAAGAAATTTTAGAAATAATTAGGGTCAATATCAGGTGAGGTATAGAGTTATGTAATACAGTCACTTACAATTTTTTTTTCTCAAACTGATAGCAAATTGTCATGGATGAAGCAATTGGAGTTGGATGATACAGTACCAAATATTCTTTCAATTTTCACCTCATAATGTAATTTTAAATTCAGTTTAAATTTAATTTCCACTTGATTTCAAGTGAACTAAATCTCTAATGCTCTAGCTCTCATTATCTGTCGATCCTGCTTAATCATCATCCTTTATTGTGGAAAATAAATTAACTCCACAAGTAATCCCTCAAGATCTCTTGTTTCTAAAGGAATCCTGTCTACTTCTTCATGTATTATTTCCCCATCCGTTTGTTCACCGTTTTGCACAATAATAAGTCACATTTGCAGGAAACAAGCATAATCCTTCAGTGTGAAATGTATCAAAGAAGCTACACCAACAAATCCTTACTGAAGGGTATGGTGTCTGATTTGGAAGGGGTGTCAGGCTCTGTGGCAATAACTTAAGGAATTTTATAGCAATAACTTCTATTGGAGAGTGCATAGGCAAAACAAAGTCAATAAAAGCCTTCCTTAAAATTGTTCATATCCTCTCCTTTCTGGCTCATTGCCCTACTTACTAGGTTGCGTCCACAGTTTATTTGCTTTTCTTCTGTGCTGTGACTCTTGCATTCTTGGTTTCAGAGTCCCTTAGGCTTAGAGAGAAGGATGAAGAATAGCTTTCCTGTCTCTCCCACCTTTGTATAACAGGCTTTGAAGAATAGGTGAATTTCTTTTGATTGCAGATATATTTAATCCATAGCAGATGAGTGCAGTTGGCCTTGAGCTCTTTCACAAGCTGTTCTGCTGCTCCCTATCTGTGCATGCATGTGCTTTCAGAAGAGGACGTGACACTGAAGCCTCAGTGAAAGGAGGAAAACTGTTATGTGGCCATTTTTCTCTCTTTAAAGGGAAGAAGTGACGCGACCCATTGCTCTATATCTCATAGTCAGGGTTTAAGCACTGTTCTTAAAGTTCGAGATTATCAGTCTGAAACCAAAGTCTCTCCAAGGATTGTGCAGGAAACTTAAGTGGTCACTTTGGTAATTCACTTTGAATCATTCTACTAGTCTGGATACCTGCTTTGGTTCACTGCATCATCCAGGCTGGTTGATTGCAGAAGGTGGTCTGACCCTCCCCCCTAACCTCTGCGCTTGCCGCGCTCACATCATAGTGATGGAATGTGACACTAATTTTAATGAAATGTCCTGTAGCTAAAAGAATCACACTATTTCATGGGCAGTTGAGCATCTGTGAAAAGTGAAAAATAGTTTTTTCAGAGGTATCTTAAATAGAGGTATCTTAAATTAACTGCTTTTCTAACTCCTCCCCAAGGTGCAAAATTTGGTCTTCTACTCCAGGACATTCTTCTGCTGAATTTCATTGAATCCTCAACTGGATCGCAAGCTTAAAGCACTCAAGAGGCTTCACTTGATGTATGTAAACAGAAACAATTGCCTCATTGAATTACTTCATTCTGGTATCTTATTTTTAATATTTAGCTCTTAGAGTATAAACTAGTTGGAACAAATGCATGGGCTTGTATTTTTCTTTTTTTTTTAAAGCAATGGAAAAGATTACATTCTCAGGAAAGAAACAATCTATCGTCTTTTACCGTAGTGCTATTTTAATGTGAGTCAGCATATTCCATAAACTAACAAAACAGAGAGACTTCATTATTTATGTCTATAAATCATTTACATTCAGACAGTACAACAGACTAGTGGGGTTTCCACACTGTAATGTAACAACTTCGCATCATTTTGGGGCAAGAACTACTTTGCATGCCGTGCCATCAGAAAACTCATTACAATGGTTCATTCGAGGGCATGATATGAACAATATGAATCTCAAAACTGCTCTGTGTCTTCAGTGGATTCTTTCTGTCAAAACCTATTATCTGAACCATTTAGATCCATTTACTAACCTTTTTAATATCTCTAGATACATTATTTATTAACAATTAACACCTCTAAATTGTACTCTCGAGAGAATGTTGGAAACATTTTCTCCGTATCTATGAAGAGAAATGTCTTGAGATTTAAAACAAATGCCAAGAAAATTGCAGTCAAGTGAAAATGACTCTTACTGCATTGCAGATCCTAAGCAAATACTTCATGAAAAACAGCAGACTGCAATGAGCAGCACAGAGTCAGGCAGTATCCAGACATTAACCAGTGCTGTTAAATTGGATTTCATAAATGATCCCTGCCTGCTATGTTTTGTGTGCTTTACATACAAGCCACTATACATCTTCATCTGTTTTCGGACTGCAGTGTGCAAATATGCAAAGATAACCCAGTAGATGTATGGCATAATAATTGAGGTAAATTAAATGAAGAATGCAAAAGGGAGAGCTGCTGGAGCTCTCCAGGAAATAGATCCAGTTTCTCAAAACTGTAAAGATTATTATGTCCAAATGATGTTATCAACAACAAAAAATTATAATATTTTAAAGATAAAGATGAGAATGGAAATGTCTTTCTTGTTGTACAGGACAGGCAGAATTATAAGACTGGGATGTTTCACTGGAATTAGCTGGGCTTTCATCTCTGTGAGTTATTATTTAATTACAAAAGTCAACTTAATGCACCAAACTTGTCTGAAATTCTGATACCTTATTTTATAGAGATGGAAAAATTTCTATTTCATTCACATTTCAGATAGAAATTTTACATGTGCATCCTCAGAATGCAGCTATAATTTGGTACTGTAAGTTTTTTGCAACATTACCAGTGACAAGCAATGTTATCAAAGTTACAGTAACAAATCAGTATCTAATTGTGAGCGGATATTTTCTCTTATAGGTGCTTCCAAAACTGTCCTTCACTCATTGCAATGGGCTGTATTCACTGCAGGTATTTCCCTTAGGTGCTGGCACTGGAAAGTTGCCACCCCCTTGTTCTCCTTAGGAATCGAGACCTCCTGGAGCTCAGAGCACCAAGTGGGGAGTCCTGTTCTTGCTCCACCTTCAGCGAATGTTAGCTCTGCATATTATTTATTCTGAGCACATTTAGAAACTCAGTTAAGGACTCTTCCTGTGTGAGGACAATATATGTGGAATAGACCAGTGGAGACTAAATGTTTTGATGGCTGGAGAGAGCAAACCAAATCTGATAATAGTGTGAAAAGGCCTGGTCAATAGTGAGAGTTTCTAGTTTATCATTGCCCAAGTTGCTCTAGGATAGCTTCCTGTCCTCCCACTACCTTCATAAGGCAGGTGCCTCCTGTAGGTTTTGTGTCAGGCCCAATAAACTGTTCCAGATAGCCTAGGTCACCTTGAAAAACAAGGAGTGCAAAGCTTGGGCTGCAAAATTCCGTTCACAGTGTTACTGTTGTTTCCAGAAATGTCTGTGAAGATTATAGAATCTCTTTTCATGTGGAAAGGCTAAGGAGAAAAATCAGAACATGAGAGTATGAGAGTTTTCCATTTTTCCAGAGTAAAGGTCGGATGTTGATGTTTCATCCCTCTAATTGAAATGTCAGAGGTAAAAGATGCCTTACAGAAATGACATATCATATCTGGGAAAGCAAATTAAGTCTCATTTTTTGAATAACTATTGAACAATCTGGACAGGGCAAAGTGTCAGGAGCCAGCAGGTGTGACAGGAAATTAAGTAGCCATAGGGATTGTTTTCCACTACAGTTGTTCTCTGCGAACTGTAGAAATTCACTTGTTTGATTAAGCAAAAGACAGATACAACTCACCAGAGCTTCACAGCTATAATTGCCTTTGCTCTGGTACATTTGAGAGCTCCAGCAAAGACAAGATGAAAACAACCAGTGAAAACAATCTCCATGACTTTGCAAATCTGCCAAAAGAAAACATGCTCAATGAGCCCCTATATGTCTTCCTGCTCCACTGGGAGAAATGGAACCATTTTACAGCAAAGGACACAATTGATTCCACACAAATCTTGTACTTGCCGAGGAAGTGTGAAAATAAATTGAAATAGTGCTTCAGATCTTGGCATTCTCAGGGATTAAGGAGAAACATCCATAATACTAGCACATTGGGATACTGTTGAATGAAGGAAAAGCACAAATGGCTTGTTGGGGGATTGCTACTCATACAGGATGAGTGTTTTGCTTACACTTTGGAAGGTCTCTTCCTGAAAGTGCTGACTCTGTGGAAGGGAGCATTTATGTTAGCTCTGCCAGTTCAAAATTGACTGCTATAATACCAGGAGCAGTTTCTTACAAAAAACAACTTTTCTGTCAATTTGATACATTTGTATACAGCAGCCAATCAAACCTTACCAGAAGAAAATTCCTTCTGTCACAATTTTAAACGGAATTTACAGCTGAGTACCAGCTGCTAAAGGCCAGGTACATTTCAGAAACATTTATATAAGTATTCCAAGCCCCAGATGGGCCTTCACATATCCACGAGTTCATGATCATCCCCTACACTAGTGGCTATCAAGCGGATTCAAACATGGCAATTAATCTTTCTAACGAAAGGTCTACATCTAAAAAAACCATCTGTTTTCTCTTGCTAATCAAGACACAAACATTTTACTGATCTGTAAAAAGATAGCTATGCCCTAAGATGTGTTTATCGATGCCTGTAACAAGTTTCAAACTCATAATAGTTTAATTGTGTTTATATATAGCTACATATACCTACAATGTAAATGTACGGCACAACTGAGTAGCTTTTAAAGTACAACATAAATCTCTTCTAGTCCTACCCAAGTTGGAGTCACTCAGAACACGTGAAAAGATTGTCTGGGCTTATGTGAAAGTACTGGTCTGAGAATCTGAGGGTTTCCTCTGTTGCTGCTCCAGAATCCGCCTGTTGCCAGTAAACCTGCATTGGGCTTTCAGGGCAAAGTTTTGGGAGCAGAGGCAGCGGCTGCACAAGGGGCCTCTCTGAGGAGACACCAGGGGTTGCTCTACGTCAGACAGGGTCAGTTCCAGCTGGATCCTCCCATGCAACCCATGCAGTATCCATACTGCAACCCGTGGAGGACCCCACACTGGAGAAAGTGAATCTGCCCTGACGGAAGCTGCAGCCCTTGGAGAGCCCACACAGGAGCAGCCTGCTGGCAGAGCTGTGGCCTGTGGATAGCAGCCTACACAGGAACAGGTTTTCTGGCAGAACCCTGGGATGGCCCTTTGGGAACCCACACTGGAGCAGCGTGTTCCTCATGGATTGTACCCTATAGAAATGCTTCATGCTGGAGCAGTCCTTGAAGAATTGAAGCCCATGGGAAGCACCCTCATTGGAGAAGTCTGCCAAGGACTGGAAGTCATGAAAGGCACCTGCTGATGGAATGGAGGAAAAGTGTGAGGAGGAAGGAGCAGCAGACTTGAAGTGTTAGGCTGACCACAACTGCTATTTCCCAGGTGTCTGAGCTGCTTAGAGGGAAAGAGGCAGAAGAATTAGGAAAGAAGTTGAGTCTGGGAAGAAGGGATCGTGGGGAGAAGGTTTTAGTTTAATTTGAGTCATTCATTCTAGTCAAAATGTCTAGAATGTAGGTGGGATGTCTAATGTAGATAGTGACCACTATTTATAGTTATCATGGGTCTTTACACAGGGTGCTTATTTGTAGGGCAAGAAATGAAGACATAAAATATGGAAAAGTCACCGAAGTAACAGATCTGGGAGTGAGACCCAAATGCCCCCACTTCCTTGGTTTTATCTTCTTTGAAAATATGTTTGTACATAGTGAAAAGAATTAATGCTAATAAAAATTATAGTGAAGTTTATCCATCAGTATTGTAAAGAGGGCACCTTTAGTCTAAAGCATTATAAGACTGGATTTTGTTTGCCTGATTAAAATAAACTTTACGCTATACCTGGCAGGCAGGATTAGGATCCAGACATGAACAGGAAAAACACAGAGAGATATGGCAGGGATTTTGGATTCCTTATTGACAGACACCAGTTCATTCACCCTCATCAAAAATAATGGGAGAAGCCCAAAAGACATAATGAATTCTTTTATTGTAAAGCTTTTGCAGGAGGAGCCTGCCTGTGCTCAGCACAGCTCTCAGCTCTCACACACCACAAGCATTCTGCAGTGCAAGTCTGGAGAGAGCTCTCAGCAGTGCTGCATGCCATTACACACATCAGGAAACTAAACCAAGCTGAGCTTAAAGTGGAGGCAAAAAAATCCAAAATATTCAGACGGAAAACATATATTTTTATTTATTTTTCATGACATATTTCAGAAGAGAACTTTCAGCTGCTTAACTTAGGTGCTTAATTGTACCATTAGAGGCAGAAGAAAGCTCCAAGAGGGGAAGGAAAGCCCCAGTGTGGACTTACAAGACACCTTTTGAACTGAAAGTAATGGTAGTTTTCCTTCCTGTAGATCCAGGAGTCTAGAAAACAGCCAGATAAATAGCATGTTAGACTGAGTTAGATCCTTTGCAGTCCTCAGTAACCATAACTACAATCTCTGTAAGATTTAATGTGGATTTATCTTGCAGTATCAAACAATGCCTTTAAATCAGCATTTTGCTTAAGTGATATTAAAATAAATTTGAGTATCTTCTTTTTTTTCTCCAAGGAGATGACTACATTTGGCCAGGAAATGGAAATTTTTGAATATAGAACATTTTACAACGATTTCTTAACTACTGTAAGCTTTCTATGGTGGCAAAGTGATTTAGTTCAGAATAAAATTCCCTGATTTTACAGTAATTTCCATTTCTTTCCTATTAAAGTCAAAAAATAATTCCTGTTAAATAAATAAAAAAAATATGTTAAATAAATAAAAAACTGCAAGAATAGACCTATTAAGTTATGACAATAATTTGTCTGCTTAAAACTTTTGTGCAAAAGTGAAATGGCTTGAGACACAAAATACTGGAGGAAATGATCGTGTCTTTGAGATATTGAAGCTTTAAAGAAGCATGATGTTAGTTACCTGTAAAAATGACCTCTTTGCTTTTCCTTTGAGGATGAGTTCTTAATAAAGGCACAACAAGAACTTGACACAGGAGGTAGCCTAAAGAAAATACGTCTTTGTGCCCTTAAAGAGTCCTTTACAAAAATGTCATTGTAAACTGGAGAACCAGACACAAACATTCAGAGAAACAGCATGTTGCTCATGCTCCTTTACATTAAAGACTTCCTTTGATCTTTGTGTCTAAGCTTTGATAGCTTCCCCACAGAACAAATCATTGTATGACATGCACAGCATTCAAAATTAATAAATTAGTGTGGAAGATAAACCACTGGCATCAAACATGTCTAGAGCTTTGATGCTGGATTTGTGTTGCTAAGACCTTTGTTGGAGCTCTGCTAATCGCTTTCTTTTCCTTTTTCCTTCTTTCTGTCTTGTTTTTAGTTGGGTTTTTCTGGGGGTTTTTTGGGGGTTTTTTTTGATTGTTGTTTTTTTGTTTTCCTTTTTTTTTTGGTTGTTGTTGTTGTTGTTGTTTTGGTATTTTGTTTTTAGCAGAACATGATTTTTTTTCCGTGGAGAGAAACAACTTCATCCTCCAAATCAGAAATGCTGGAAAATTTTGGAGAAGCTTGAATCCCAAACTGGGATCTAGGATGTCATGCTTAGCTTCTTTTTGCTTGTCTGTCTGATATACTGGGTAGCTGATAAACTGATAGGTAGCACCAGAGATCTGCTTTTCAGACCTACCTCAAAGTTGAAGAGATGGACTGTGTGTCCACTTTACATCCTTTAGATCTCAGATTCATCTACATAGTGGATCTTCACTCCAAAAACCACTGGGCTAATAATTCTGTTCATAAAGACAGATTTACGCTATGGAAACTTGAAATTCCTGTTCATGTTCACGTTCACGAATTCCATGAATATTTGCAGCGAGTAAACAAGGATACAAGGAAGACCACAGAAATTTACACCTAATGGAAATGAAGAGGGAATCTTCGGTGCGGTGTTTGCCTTTTGGTGATCTTGTTTTAATCCAAAGACCAATGCTGTGCAAAGGTTGGTCTTGAAATTCTGTCCTTGTAGATTAATCTTAAATTGTATTACCAAAATTTTTATAACACATAATTATTCACACGTGTAAGTATTAATAATTTTAATTCATAAAAAATAATGAAGGTATTCCATCCCTAAAATATCTCCTGTTTTTTAATGATGATATATGCCTCAAGATTGCACTGAAAGATGCTCTTGTTCTATATCACTTTGGATATGGCTTTTCTCACCTAACCTGAACCATTTAATCCCAAGTGACCAGTGAGAATCCATCTAAGAACAACAGCAAGAGGAGGGACCAGCTTTGAAAGTGGGTGCCAAAATAAGTGGAAGAAGTTACTATGTAGAGGCTTAGTCGTCCACGTGTGAAAGCTGAGATATCCCAGGATTTACAAAGCACCCACCTGTGACCACAGTATCCGGAAACATTTCCCTGGGTCAGTCCAGTCATGATCCCCCAAGTGATATTAGATACCAATATTTAATCAATTGAGCTGAGTCGTATTTCTACATCTCTGCACACTGACTATCTTCCACACCCTCAGTCTCAAAACAAGGGACAATACAATTTTCAACGTTTCTTCCTGATCTTAATGAAACATCAAAATTAATCTCTGCACACTTTAAAGAACAAGTGCTGTTTCACAAGTGGTACTTACCTGCTGCATGTCACAGAACCATCAGATGTGATCACAGGTAACATTCTTGTCTTCTATATTCTCAAAATAATTATTTTTTTTCTAAGCCTCACTTTTTTGAATATAAGAATTAATATTTTAGTACATACTGTAGCTTTAATATTGACTGCAAGGAAAATCTGATTCTCATCGCACAGGTTCCACCGAATTTTTAACTTCCTAAATAATGTTGCTTTGAACTTCACTATTGACCTCCTTCTGAACCCTTTGCTCACCCAAGTGGCACAGAGTTCTTGTTGCAGGACTGCTTTGTCTTCCGAGCCAATAGCAAAATTCACTGCAAGTAAATAAAAATGAACATTCTTTCATAGTAATATGATGAGTAGGAGAAAATGATTTGTCAGTTGAGCTGTAGGTATGATTTTTTCCACTTAGTTGCTCTATATAGCTACTTAATAATTAAAAAAAAATGCTGAACATATATTTGAATAAATTATAAACCAATTGGGGAAAAAAATACATGCGTAACATAAAAGGGATATATAAAAACTGTACTTGAATTGACCAACAAAGGAGCTGTTTGAAGCTCCTTCAAACATGTTTCTTAACATGTTTGAAGCTTACAATTTTTGCAGTCATTTAATGGTGTATTTTATCCCCTTAAATGTATTTCTATGATGCAGGTAAACTACAAGTTAGCATTCAAAAATACTGACTAGCACTGATAGGCTAATATGGCATGGAAAACTTCCACACTGGTGTTGAAAACTGAATGACCAGACTATCTCAGGGAGGTTTTGGCATGACCAGAGGTGCAGTGCTTGTATAAATTGATTAACATTACAAATTTTATAAGCTGAAATTTAGAGGTCATTAATATTTTCTCCCATGACTGAGTATTCTATTTATGATTTAAGCAACTATGTTGAATATCACTGAAATAAGAATTTTTAAAAGGAAGTCTTTGCTTGTTAACTAAGATGAGAGATTTCCTGAAGCCGTGATATCACTAGGGCAGAAACATAGAAGAGCTGAATTTGTGCTATGCAGTCCACTGCAAGAATGGATAATTAAAATAAGGTGTCTTTAAAGCTGTCAACCTAAGTTTTCTCTTTGGTTTGTGGAAAGGAGAGGCATCTTCAGTGAGTAACTCATCCTCCAGAGAAGTCTGTCATCAGATAGCAAGAATAGTCTCTCAGGAGGTCTTGTCTGTTCATTGAGTCAGAACAGCTAATTGCCAAAGCCCTGAGTCTGGTGATTAGAGGGGAGGACACTTTTCCATACTGAAAATTGCTGAATGTCACTGGAGTGTTGTGCTGCCAGCAAGACAGGACCGTGGTCTAAGGCAAGGTAGCAAAAATTCAGAGGTTCTTGGGTGAGATCTGGAGACTCTTGTCTGCCTTCTGATTAAGACTAACACAGAAGTTGCCATGAAAACACTTGTATCAGCCCACAGGTATCACAAGTCTACTCTTGGCAAAAGTTGTGTTACTGAAAATATCAGGGGAATAATGCAGCTAAAATTTGACATTTGAAGAGAACTGGTTCACATTATCCCATGAAATGGTTCCTCAAATGTTAATAGGATTAAATACTCTGCATTCCTTACTTTGACAAATTTTTTGGTACTGATCTGGTAAACCGTTACTTTTAGAAAAGATTGCATTATCTTCATGAAGTTTCATAAAATAACTTCCATTAAACTTTATCTGCTGTTCTTTTATTTTCAAGGTATTTATTGCAGTTTAATTATTTTTTTCTGTTTCTACTTAGGCTTTATAGCATGAAAAATTACATTTCAAAATGTGAATAAGGAATTCAAATAACGATATTTAGTTGCTGCCTTTTACAATATCACTTTGGTGTAATTTTTAGATCTAATTTTATAAACAACTTTTGCTTATTTGAAATGATAATTTTCCAGGCATTTTCTCTCTGTTGAAAATGTTGATGACTCTCCTGTCATTTTTGGACTTTTAAGGACCCCTGCATGGCCTAGAAAATTGTAGAAGAACATTTTAAAGTATATTTATGGTGGAGGGAACAACAGAAAAGAAAAATATTGCAATCATTGCTTTATATAACAGCTTTAGTTAATGTAATTATGAGATAACCATTAAGGAATAAATTAAGTGCTGAAATGAATATTAAGGTAAGCGATAGAATGTAAGTTAGTCAATGACAGAGCTGGTTAAATAGCACCCAATGAATAATAGATATGACTTGAACTCTCTTGAATGCATAATGCAGAGAATATTCTATTGAATTATTTATCCTGTCAGAAAGAAGGCACATGTGCCAAATTTGCAGTAGTTCTCTGAAAGGATTCAGACTCCTGGGGTATGAGGTGATTTCTCACTGGAAAACCAGAGAGCAGCCTATCAAGAAATTGATGTGCTGATGTGATTTAGGAATGAAAGTCTCTTATAAGCACCATTGGAGGTAAAATCTGAGGGTAATGACCTAAGAGATAATATAAGGCCAGGTGTGCTCCCATCCATTAGAATGTGCACTTGGGCTAGAGGCCACATAACCTAGTGCTGCCTTCAAGTCTCAGAGGAAAGGCTTCTGCAGTAAGATTTGTTTTAATATTGAAGCATTAAAAACATATAAAAACCTGCCTTCCTTTCATTACGTGAACAAAGATGTATGAAAATCTTTAAAAATATACAAACTTGTAATTAGCTTGAAATTTTTGGACAAATATGTGGCTTTTAAAATCACTTCAGATTCTGATGAAATTTGGATGCTTAAATCCCTTAGCATTTACAGAGATCTTTTATTTCCCAAATTAGCATTAGAGTCTATTAGGTATCTGAAAAATGGCATGATCCTTTGAAATCCCAGATTTCATTAGGCACTGCTGAATGTTTGGTTGCTATTGCAGATGTCTGAAAGTTAATGAGATTTGGGGTCTACAGATCCCATTCAGAAACTCCCCCTGCTGTACAGTTTTGGCTTACTTTCTATCACATGTCCCTCCTACACAGGAATTCCTAGAAAGATTAATCATCAGAAGAATAATTACTTTGATATACTAAGACTGTAAGACATAGAGCAATGTCTATGTAAACTGCTTCAAGGGTTGGTCCATCAAGCTGAGCCCAGATCTGGGTTGGCAACTAAAAGGCCAAAAGCTGTGTGACATTGGCATGGAAAGGATGGCAGGAAAGCCATTGTTATTGCGTGGCAAGTTAACAAAGGCTAATTAAATATTGCCTCTTACACAGAAAACTAATTTTCAGTTAAACACAGCTTTTCAGAGGCAAAAAATTCCAAGTACTTGGGATTGTTTATAGTTATTTGAATATGAAAATGTTTAACATGAAATTGAAATTATTGCCATCTTCATCTATTTATTGCAGTGCTTCTTTTTCTTAAGAAGTTTAAAAAAAAAGTCATTATGAAGCTTAATGTTTTACTTTAATTTATTTCAAAATGTTATTTAGTAAAAATAACCACATTTGTAAAAGTTTGTCATCCATTAGACCCTCCTGAGAACAGGAGAATTCTGATTTAAAACTGTTTGCTAATTATGCTTTGCAATAATGAAAGGAAAATTTAAGTGCAACTGCTCCAGTTTAGCTCTGCTTCCACTACCTTTAATTTGCTAGGAGAATGACAGTAAAATGAAAAATATCCAATATATAATTGAAAATAATCTGTTAAATCCTAAAGCCAGCTCATCTTTGCATTATTAATCTCATGGCAGAAATGTCTGTGTTTGATTTGTACTGCAAAAACTATCCTCCAAACTAAATCAAATGACTAGAAGAAGTGCCAATGATGATTCCTGAGATAGCAATTGCATCACAAAATTAATTATTTAATTTACCACCACCTCGGTGTTGGGAAATCTCAGATGCTTCGGGTTTGCTATTGGCACTGGAATAGCTTTTGGAATAGCACTGGAATAGCAATTGCAAAATGCAAGGCTATTGTTTTACTCCCAAAGCTGCTTACTGAAATATAAATAAAATTAAATTTAGATTTAGATTTAGATTATTTAGATTTAGATTTAGACTTAGACTTAGATTTAGACTTCTGAATTGACATATAGAATAAAGAAAACTTTTAGACCCACTCCACTAGAGGGTCCTACAGTTCAGTCCTGATAGGACTGATCTTTGTTTTATGTTTTCCTGACTTTTGTTCAGCAGTTCCCATTCATCCAAGTTATGACTGTTGTAACAAGGAACTGACACTGTTCAGAAGCGGAGAGGTTCATTAAAGCCCTGAAACAGGGCCAGGTTAGGCTTAACTATTTTGTTTAAGGCAAGATAGGGTTTGGATTCATGGGATGTTACTTCCACTGCATTACTTTGCTGTCCTCAATTGCAAATGGAAGTGTATTTTTTTTTCCTGGAGATTAAGCTACCTTTTATTTGCCATAGTTTAAAAGTGTGACTTTAAACTGTCATGGCCTTGAATCTGATGCTTTTCAATACTGTAGGGATTAATTGGTAAAATCTGATGCAGGATAAAGACTGGGAAATACATTAGAGGGAGTGAAATAAATATTTCAAGGCAACATTTTGGTTGGGGTTTTTTGTGGTTTTTGGTTTTTTTTAAAATATGTTTCTGAAAGAAAAAATAGCTCTGATTTTGTAGATTTCAGAAGAAGCTGTCAATACAGCGTCTCTCAGTATTATTAAATAGTCAAATAGACAGCCTGAGAGAAGTCAAGTGTTTCACATTCCACAAATGTCCTGGGTTTTATCATGTTATCACAGAGAACAAAATAAGGGAATTGAGATTGCTGTGGAAGTGATGGAAAGAACTAGGGAACAAAGAAAATTTATTGATAAATTTATGTTTTGAGAAGAAACTAAAACATGAATATAATTAAAACACTGTAGCCTTTCCTCAAACTAACTGTAGGCTGAATTTGCTTGCCTAGCACATAAAGGTTTCCCTCAGGACTTTGTACAAGACACTGGGCTCAAGTGATAGCCGTGTCTCAGCAGTGCATTTCCCACTGAAGTCCGTGCCTGTCTTCAGTCCCCAAAAGGGCAGCCTCTGGAGCAGGCGTGGGTACAGCCTGTGCTGCCTGTCTGGTAATGAATCCTCCATGGTGCAACACCTCAAGGCTCTCCTTGTCTCAATGAGTCAGTCTAGAAATGAAGTGTGCTTTTATTCCCTGTTAATGCCAGGGAAAGCAAAGTGAGGGCAGAATAACCAGGTTTTGTGACATGAGAAATCATCTGTCACACAGAAAATACCCATTGAAGAAGGGCATTCCTAAAGAAATATTTAATACAATGATTTTTTTCTTCATGTTTTCTGAACAAAAGCAGAGTGCCTCCAGTAAACGTTAAAATGAAATGTCAGTTGAGTTGAGGCTGTTCTTAACATTCATTTCTCATTCTAATTATGGATTTTATTATTTTTTTTTTTAATTACAAGGAAAACCAAGGAGGACGACATTTATAAAAGCTTCCAAGACTTTTGAGCAAGCACTGGGGAAAGTATAGTTTCCAGTTTCCAGGGTTTGATTTTGGGTATAGATGATGTTCTCCTCCATTTCACTCGATCCCCGAACACAGCATGTGAGCCCACACCAACCAGCAGGGCGCAGGGATGTGAGGAGAGGGCTTCAGTTTTTTGTGATACATGTTGATATCTGCACTGTGGATGTGTCTTTGCTAGCACTGAAATTCTTTCCAGTCCTCAGAGAAAGGGAACTGTTTATAAGGGGTTGCAATGCCAGTGAAAATGGGAAGCCTTTGATGGTACTTCTGTGCCTGAGTTCGTCTGTGGTTTCATCAAGAGAGAAAAGCCACAACAAAAGATTGAGCATCAGGCAAAATCACACCTCAGCTCTACACTTTCAGGGCACCAAATGAGAAATACGGGCACACCCAGGGTTTTCTGAAAAAGTACCATCCTGAAATGTCATGAGATGCTTTTTCATTATGTTAGACCAACTGTGCATGCCACCAAAGTATTTAAATTTCTCCAAAAAGGCGTACAAGGGTACATTGATTATGATTAGATACATTGGAATTGGTCTTTCTAGACTATGTCTCAGCTATAGGTGATTCCTACCTAAGTGCATGCTATCTAATTGCATAAGGTGTGGTAATACACCTTTTGAAGGAGACAGTTAAGGAGTTGTGAGGCAATTTTGCAAATTGATTTGAAAGACAGAACATTGCTTGAGACAAAACTTGGAGCAGCAGCACTGATATTGACTTAATTTCCTCCACATAGTCTTTGGTAAGGCAGCATGTCTGGCAGGCTTAGAATAGGTTGCTAGGGAACATGATGCTGTAGTGAAATTAAGTAGGCTATTCAAACTAATTAGTCTAGGAAGAATGTATGTTTTTTAAAATTCATAAGATGGCAGCTACAAATAAAAAGATGACAGTCAATTATGTTTAAAAAAGATCTAATATTCAGAGGGGTGGGTCAGATTCTCTCCAACTAAAAAGAGCCTTGAAAATGATTTGAACTGAAAATGAGCTTAATTCCTTTGAAACAGAATTAAAAAGTTAAATCAGTCTCACCTAACTTCAGCAACTTAGAGGAAAAGAGTAAGTTATCTGTCTGGGTTGTTTATATAGCCCATGGAGACAGACAAGTATCCTCACAGGACACAGAATCGTAGAGTGGTTTACATTGGAAGAGACCTTAAAAATCATCCAGTTGCAACTCCCCTGCCATGGACAGGAACACCTTTCACTAGCACAGGTTACTTAAAGCCCCATCTAACTTGGCCTTGATCACTCTCAGGGATAGGGCATTCACAATGTCTCTGGACAACCTCTTCCAATGTCTGACCACTCTCATATTTCTTCCTAATATCTAATCCAAACCTACTCTCTTCCACCTCAAAACATCCCCACTTGTCCTATCACTACACGCCCTTGTAAAGAGTTTTCGTCGTCTTTCTTGTGGGCTCCTTGAAAGGCTGTAGTAAGGTCACTCTGGAGCCTTCTCTTCTCCAGGCTGAGCAATCCCAATTTTCTCAGTCTTTCCTGACAGTGAAGGTGCTCCATCCCGCTAATCATATATGTGGCCCTCATCTGGACTCACTTCAACAGATTTCTGTCCTTCCTGTACTGGGGACCCCAGAGCTGGATGCAGCACTGCAGGTGGGGTCTCACCAGAGCAGAGCAGAGGGGCAGAATCCCCTCCTTCACCTACTGCCCACGCTGTTTTGGATTCAACCCAGACACATTTGGTTTTCTGGGCTGCAAGGACACATGGCCAGGTCATGTCCAACCTCTCACCCACCAGCACCCCCAAGTCCTTCTTGGCAGGGCTGCTCTGGATCTGTTCATCCCCCAGCCTGGACTGATACTAGGAGTTGCCCTGACCTCAGTGCAGCACCTGGCATCTGATGTTGTTAAACCTTATGAGATTCTCATGGGCCCAGTCTCGAGCTTGTCATGTCCCTGTGGATGGCATCCTGGCACCCCACAACTCAGCTTGGCGTCATCTGCAAATTTGCTGAGTGTGCACTTGATCCCTTTGTCTGTGTCATTAAGGAAGATATTAAGTAGCAGTGGTCCCAGCAGAGACCACTGGGGGACACTGCTTGGCACGATTGTCCATCAGGACTGAGATAGATAAATGACCTCTGTAGCCCTTCCCTTGTCCATTGATGTACTTACTCCATCATAGAAAGCCACTGGGTTGGTCAGGCTGGACTTGCCCTTGGCGAAGCTGTGCTGGCTGTCTTGAATCACCTCCCTGTCCTCCACGTGCCTTAGCACAGCTTCTCAGAGAGGCTGTTCCATGATCTTCCCATGCACAGAGGTGAGGCTGACAGGTTGGAATGTCCCAGGGTCTTCCTTTCTACCTTTTTTTAAAGATGGGTACACTGTTACCCGTTTTCCAGTTACCTGGCTTCACCTGACTACCATGAGTTTTCAAATATCGTGAAGAGTGTCTTGGCAATTATATCAGCCAATTCTTCCAGGATTCTGGGATAAATCTCATTTGCTCCCATAGACTTAAGCACATTCAGGTTCCTCAGGGGGTCATGAACCTGATCTTTATTTACAGTGGGAGGGACTTTTCTCCCCCACTCCCCAGCCTGTAGTCCATCCACTCAAGAGGTGTGGGGAGCGAGGTTGCCATTGAAGACTGGGGCAAAGTGTTGTTGAGTAGCTCACCCTTCTCCTCATCTGTCGCTGTCAATTTTCCAGCATTATTTATCGGGAAGGGAGAGTACACCTTATTTGACCTTCCTTTTCTGGTTAACGTAACTGGAGAATCCCTTTTTGCTACTCTTTGTGTCCATTGCCAGGTTCAGTTCCAGCTTTGCCTTGGCCTTCCTCATCTGATTCCTACAAAACAGAAGTTCATGTCTATACTCTTCCCAGGTCACCTGTCCTTGTTCCCACTGCCTGTGCATTTGCTTCTTTCCCTTTTGTTTGACCAACAGTCCCCTACTCAGCCATGCTGGTCACTTGCCTTCCTTGTCCAATTTCTTGCTCCTGGGAATTGCTAGCTCTGCTCTATGGAAGACTTCCTCAAAGGTCTACCAGCTCCCTTCCACTTGCTTGTCCCTAAGGACAGTTTCCAAGGGCGTAATATTTACTATCTCTCTGAAGAGCTGGAAGTTTTCTTTCTAAATGTCCAGGAGCCTAACTTTACTCCTTACCTGAACTGCATCCCTCAGGACTGCAAACTCCAACAATACATGATCCCTGCAGCCCAGGCTGCCCCTAATCTTGATGGTTCTCATTAGCTCACTTACATTGGTGACCATGAGATCCAGGACGATTCATTCCATTCTGTCTTAATTATTTATTTAAGGGTGCCAGCATCTTTCTAAAGTTAGGTGGTGGGAATACTCAGAGGGAGTCTTTTAAGACAAAAGGTGCTTCCATACCTATCTGTAGAACTTCTGCATTTCTATTCTCTGTCACTTATGGGTGTGTCACTGCTGTTCTGCTTGGGAAATTCAGAAATAAATTTTTCACTTGTTTTCATTCCTTTCACAGGTTCAGTATTTCTTCTGAACTGAGGCTTTTTTGCTTTATGGGCTGTTAACCCTGGCTATCGGAAAAGAAGGACTGTAAGCTTTGCTCCTTTGAGCTGGCTTCTGCTCCCCTATCTCTTCAAATCCTTTAGTCTGTTGGACTGAAGTGTCTTCATACAGGCACACCATGTTCATGAAGCTGTCACCATGACATGCACAGTGATATTGGTGTGGCTTGGGTAGATGTGCACTAAGGATGCTTGAATGATAGATACCAGTTGGTTCAGAAGACCCTAAGAATAGCATGTGATGGATGCAGATGTTGAGTTGATGCCTCCAATGAAATGAGAATCCTCAATGGAGATTTTGCATTCCTCTCATGAGGAGTATTTCACTTGATCTTTTATGTAAACAATAAAATCTTTAAAGTATTAAGAAGATTCCAATGTGCATTAACTAAATGGAAAATACAAAAGAAGCTAAGCCAAAAAAAAAGAGAAATAATGGTTCCATAATGTTTTTGTGTTGTCATTTAGTGTTTGCATCTATCTGTCTTATTTTAACTACACTGTATGTTTTGGAGAGATAAAACAATACTGACACTATGAAAAGAAATGCAAATTAAAAAAAAAAAAAAGGATGTGTACATAAGCAAGCGGTAGAGATTTCATGTTTAAAAAGGATTGACATCTTCATTACATGCTTCATCACATATTTCATTAAAATTTCCACTCTTTCCATTTGTACATCTGCTGTGTAGGGTAAAGCACTAGTAATTCTTGGGTTTTACCCAGAGCACAGATATATTTTTCTCAACTGGGGCTGTTGCTGTCTCTCATTAGTTTGGCAGGCTGTGTTTTAGTGCTCTTTTCTCTTCCTGTTCTATCTTTAACAGCAGCTGCAGTAAAGAGTTAAACTTGGCAGCTGCTGATTCCAGAGGCTAAATTCTTGGCTTTCAATCTCACTAGTAGTTTTTGTTTGGCTTCACATGCAGGTCAACTTCTCTGCAAAGTAGCTGTGGAGGTCAGATTGGTAACTATGAAACTGTCAAATTTTACCTTTTAAGTAATCACACTTGAAAATTGACATTCCATGACTATTCTCCAGTAGCTGTGAATTATTTCACAGGACAGAAAAGCTGAAAGTAAATATAGCTGCTTCTCAAGAAAGTGGTGAAAGAGTTCACATCCAGATAAGAAGAATTCACTTCCAGATAAAAATAAAAATGAAAAGATGGTTAGCAAAAATTTTTAGTCCTCCCTTTAAAATTAGTGAGAGCAGACGTGATAACACTGCACTAAACAAAATATGCAATAAACAAAATTTACTCAGTGTATCTTTTTTGTCCTTTCCCCAAAAAAAAAACCAAAACAACAAGCCAAAAAGAAACCAAACAAGAAGAAACCACAGAAGTAATGATATAAATGTTGCTGCTGAGTATCACTGAGGTTACAGCCTAACAGAATTGCTATTACATTTAGACTGGCAATGATGACATGCACGACTGAAATAGAAAGGCACATCTTACAAAGGAATAAAAACATTTGTGCTTTGGAGATTTAATCAATGGTACTGATTAAAAAGAAACTTGCCTTTAGACAGGTTATTCTGTAAGTGCTCACTGTGACCTTTCTTTCACCTCATTCTTGTACTGAATTTTGTCTCCTTTGTGGGTATTGAACTGGTCTATCGATTCCTATGTGAATGACCTTCAGTCGAATTTTACAGTTGCACTCTGTTGTTACCACTAGGAATTACATTTCCCGTTTTTTTTCTGTAAGGAAATGTATCTCATGTAAATTTCTTTATATATTTCACATATGTGACAATCTTCAGAATGGACCGAACAGACCATGTTTCTAGATAAGAATTGCTGCATTTTGCTTTTGATAAACCAGTTTTCCTTTTTGTCTCCTACCAGCTACTTTCTCATAAATTTCTTTTTGAACTATGAATCAATGTATACAAATCTATTTTTTAACCATAGGACAGGGGGTAATGGTTTTAAACTAAGAGAGGTTAGACTCAGGTGAGATAGAAGGAAGAAATTTTGTGCAGTGAGAGTGGTGAAAGACTGAAACAGGTAGCCTGGAGAGGTGGTAGATGCTCCATTTTTGAGAACATTCCAGGTCAGGTTGAGGTCTGAGGAATCTGATCTAGTTGGAGATGTCCCTGCTCATTGCAGGGTGAGTTGGTGACCTTTAAACATCCTTTCCAACACGAACTATTCTATGGTTCTATGATAATAACCAGTAAAAATTCAAAGGTGGTAGTGAAACTGAAGATCATTTAAATAGCTGATTATGAAATGTGACCCAATAATTATAATAATTACTCTAAAATCACAAGTTCTGTCAGGCAAATTCTGCTCCCAGTTAGGAATGATGAACTCAGAAAAGACCCTTTGATTCATCATTGAAATCATCTGAAATGGAAAAAAAAGGGGAGGGGAGCTCTCAAAACAGTCTTGGAAACTTACTCATTTAGGGGAAAAGACAAACAGTACCAGCAGTTGAAACAGCAGAGTTGGAGGATTTTTCTTACTAGGGAGTTGAGGACAAATACAAAGACTGATTGTAGAATTACTAGAAACACATTCAGAGTAAGCTGCCCCATAAATAAAACCATTTCATCACAGTTTCACAGTTATATAAACTTAATTTGTTTTCTGTGTGATTGGTTGGTTGGCTATTTTGAGGCAGGGAAAAGTCCTAGAAAAGTTGCTCTTCTTGTTCCCACTTGGATTATAATGCACGTGCTTCTCTTTAGGGACTCGCTGCTGCTTCTGTCCTCCTACATTAGGTGATACAGGAGACCATTCTTTGTTCCTGGGACCAAATCACAAATGCCATCATGCCTATGTTGCTAAACTCTCATAGGTTTCTAAGGTTTTTTTGTTTTTTTTTTTTTAAATGAAATGCATACTTATAAAGTGTGTCCTTACTTGATGGCTGAGAGGTCAGTCAAGAAGAATGAAAAACATGTTGTAAGAAAGGCTGTCAGAGGGTTAGGGCTTCACTGATTACAAAGGCAGTTTGCTTAAATTTATTTCAGTAAGAAGTTCAAATCTGCCCTCAAGTTTAGAACTAAGGAAAATACAAAAACATTTTTTAATTAAAATTGAATTTTATTCATGAAACTCAATCTGAGATAATGAGAAAAATCTCATAAAACCTTGATAATACAATACAGCTATTCCACTGTATTTATTTATTTTATTGGGGGTGAGGTGCTGCATGATTCAGGAAACTAATTATTTAGGGATACTCAAGAAGGAAGGGGATAAGACAAAAACAATGAAGGGAAGAGAGCTCTGTGAGAGCTGGATGTGTGACAGAATAGGCAGAGGAAAGAATTAGAAAAATCTGTTTGTTGAGCACATGGCGTGACTCTTGGGGATGGTGCTGTGCAGGGCCAGGAGTTGGATTTAATGATCCTTGTGGGTTTCTTCCAACTCAGCACATTCTGTGATTCTGTGATTACCACAAGGTATGAAATCCCTGGTACTGAAGCTGAAAACGACTTGAGCACTGGAAGTGAAAACTATCTCTGCTTTATCATTGTCTTGAAGCTATAAAGGACACTTTTTTGGTAAAGAAAAGAGTGACTTGGCTTTCAATTACACACCAAAATAAAAAATCCTGTAGCCAGGTCCAGGAAGGTCAGCAATTCCCCTCTCTATTTGGCAGTGCTGAGGCGGATTTGGAGTGCTGAATTTAGATTTAGGCTCTCCAGTACAAAGCAGATATTGATATGCTGCAGTGAGTCCAGTGGAGGCCACTGTGCTGACCAGGGAGAGGGACAGAGCACACGATGTACAGGGGGAGGCTGAAGAGCTGGGTCAGTTCTCCCCAGAGAAGCAAAGGCTCAGGAGACACTTTAGTGCTCTCTGCAACTACGTGCTGGGAGGACACAAAGACACATTATTTTCTGGTTAGACAAAAGGAAAAATATTTTTACCGTGAAAGGCGTCAAATTGTGGACCCCACAGACTGTGTGGAAGGAAGCACCCTGGGAAATGTTGAACACTCAGTGAAATACAGGCCTGACAAAACTGATCTGGTTAGCTCTGCTTCGAGCAGTGGGTTGGAACAGGTAACCCCTGGGGGTCCTTTTTAAAATAAATTATTGCATGGCTGTATTATAAGAAAAATGAGAGTGCTCTTGCTAGCAGTGTAAGGTGCGCCAAGGCAGACAAACAGCGCTCAAAGCAGGGGAAGTAAAGCAAGAAGTATGTGAGAACTGGAAACCCCTGCCTTACAGAGAGACAAGCTGCCCCATTGCAAAAGAGCTTCTTCCTCCCATTTGCAGAACTGAGTGAGGTTTAGGTCCTGTTACCTCATAAAGGAGGCAATGGAGCAAATATTCCCCGTGACAGAGCAGCTCCCTTCTTTTGCTGCAGGGCAGAGTGCCTGTAACAGAACAAACCCCTTCCTGCATGCAAGCAGCAGCTGCTGAGCCAGCGGCTCTGCGGCACCCGCTGGATGGAGGAGCTGCCTCCCTCAGGGAATCCCTCGGCTTTTTCATGAGGTAGCAGCTCCTGCTGAGGAATACACACATAGGTCACCAAAATGTGCCATGCCAAGAACAGACAATGTTATGAAGTTATGCTGTGAAGTGTCAGCTGGCTTTGGATACTCTGTCTCAGACGTCTGTGAAGTGGGGTTCATGTAATCTCAGAAAACCAGTAGGTACTCACCTACAGCTTTGTTGACCACTTGGATACCTTTTGTATTCAATGAGAAGAAATGGGGATGAGGGGGTGTTTGGTACTTTTTTGGTTTTTTGTTTTTTTTTGTTTTGTTTTGTTTTTGTTTTTTTGCTTTTGTATTGTGTTGTTGTTGTTGTTTTTTGAGGGGGTTGGTTTGGTTCTATTATTGTTTGATTTGGTTTTATTCTATTGTACAATTTTCATCACTGATTTTAATATCAGTTTCACTGTAGAATGAATTTCCCATTGTGAAGCTTATTTCTCCTCATTTATATAGTGACTTATTCAGCTGTGAGCCTCTATACTGTAGCTGCCTAGATATGATCAGAAAAATCTCTCAAATCTCTCAAAAGGGCTATAAAGTGCTCACAGTACTACTGGAATGGCTGGGAGTTACTGGTGTTTAACATCCTTGAAAATCACATTCAAAAAACAAGAGGGCATGAATACGGATTGGATAACTTACACCACAGCAAATAAAGAACAAGCAGTACAGCAAGAATGGGTGCATCTGTGTGATGCACCCTCACCATAAATATGTGAGGGATAGCTGGACTCTGTGAGCCACTTTCTGTTGGCACTTCTGTACTTCGGCCTTGCATGGCAAAATTGCTAGAATAATTTGTGATATACTTCCTAAGTGGGGATTAGAGGTTGGGGGTGTTTTTGATTTTAAACTCAATATTTTTTATCCCGCAACAGAATGATGTGGGAAATCATGCTAGAGAGGATTGCATGAAGTCTGCATCCCTCTGCTATTGTTGGTGGCTACATAGTGCTAGAATATTCCCTGTGATTCTGATAGCTCTGCAGATTGCTGCAGTGTTCTTTGTGGCCAGTATGTAAAACACTGCTGCAAAATAAAGCCTCTCCAAAAAGAGAGAGCTCCTTTTAATAGGTGCAGCAAAGGTATCTACACCAACAGCACTGCCCCTTTATCATTTTATTGTGAGCTCAACATGCATCTGGGAGGCTATTTCAGCCCTATAGATTTCAAAAGTTTTAAACCACTGTGTCCTTGAAAAGCCCTCAGACTTGTCTGTGTAATGGAAAACTTACAGCTCTCCTGAAAGCAGTTTGTGGTGTAGCACACCTGCACATTAACATCCAGCCTGGTCGGCAGCCAACAGCCTGCACCAGCGAGGTGCTGGGTGTCCTTTGATCCCAGTTAGTTTCTATGGGAACTGAAGGTACTTAGCACATTGCAAGATGTACCCAGAAGCCTTCAAGATAAGAGTATGTGATTCTTAGCTGTAAATTCTTTCTTCTTCACAGCTGGTGCAAGAATTTGCCAGAAATGGTTCCTTTCCTTCTGCTTGAACACAGAATCTCAGGCAAGATTGGGGTTAAAAAATAAAGAAGCTGGTTACTCTTTTAGGATCTCTTTTTCTTATACCTCATCATGAGTCCAGATCAAAGAGAAATTGCCACAACTAACTTTAGCCTTGAACCTTGGGCTGGGTACTTTCAGAGAAGACAATAATAATTAATCCTTATGATCCTAAAGCAATACAAGCCTTTTTGCTGCATTTCAGCAGGACTGGAAAGTCTTTGCAAATAAAAAAAGCAAGACAAAAAGATACCAATCTGCTGTTATGAAGTTGTTTCAACTACCAAGGCTGTAAATGTAACATGCTGTGGAAAACTTGCAACACCAAACCCAGCACTCTTTTAGGAAAGTACAAACCGGTTTGGAGCAGCACAAGAACAACTGCCTTATTGTCTTCCCATGCTGCAAACATCTTCAACATTCAAATTTTTTCCTGACAATCAAGTATGTTGAGTATCTAACTGGGAATATCAAAATATTTGTTAATACCTTGTGGCAATCGTCCAAAAAGAAGGATGTGCAATTCACATATTCTAAAATTCAGTCCTTTCCTATTTTGAACTTTGGGAAACTCTCTGTTTGATTTCATTGGGGTGATTTTGGACAGTTTCTTTGCCTTCTCAATGAGGAAAGAAGCATGTGCTTCTGCACACACGATGTCTTACAAACTCTGGTTTGATAAGGCTTATCCTGACATTATTTGCCAGAAAAATTATCTAGAAAATTTGACCCCAAGATTCAAATCTCTTCTGAAGAAGATGCTGAACTGTATGAGAAATTTTTACCTTATGAGACTTGGTGTGAATGTTCGTGTCCAGTTTTCACTCAGTGCTTATGTTGATTTGAGTTTAGCTATTCCTCAGTGATCTCTTTTCAGAATTCTTTTTCAGAATTTTCCAAAACTTGCTGCTTCATGAAGAACTCACAAGAAATGGAGGTGCAGACAGGAGCTAGTAGTCAGGTATGGAAATTCAATTCGAGTATTCAGGCTTAAACTGGATAATCACAGATATTGTGAAACTGCAGAAAAGGCAATTTCCAGATATACCCTTTTCTGCAGGGTGAGCTGCCAAAAAATTTAAAAGGGAATTACAGTAGCTGCAAGAATTAACTGCAGAGTCATGCAGGCTGCTAAGCAGGGTGCAGTAGACTGAGGTGGAAGCAGAATCTTACATAATTTAAAAGCAGCAAAGGAGTGAGAAATAACAGATGATGAAGCTTTTCCCACATTCTCACCACACTGCGGGTGTTTTTCCTTATCATAGCTGCAAAAGCAACACAATTCAAGAACTCAAACACATTTTTCTAATAAAAAAATTCTGCTTAACATATCTGTCTCTTGGTAGCTGATTTATCCAAATAAAAAGGAATGTGGGGATGAAATAAAGAGCCAAGGGAAACAACCTACAATAGACAGGAAAGCATCTACTGTAATTGTTACCAATAAAAAGCAATGAAAAAGTCAAATAAAGGCATTTTGATGATACTTAATTATTTTAGGAAAAAGACCAATTTTAAGGAGCTGGCGGCAGATTCCCTGGTTCACAAGCCTTGTGGCCAGTTGAGGAGCACTGGACCAAAGGAAGCCAGAGCAACTCCTCCCAGCTGGTCAAAGCAGAAGAGTTGTCCTACAATTTGCACTTCAAATGGGCCATGTGCAACATCATGTCTTGGAAGAGAGCAAGATCGAAGGCAAAGACAGCTGGGGGTGTTGAGTACTGTTTTGCACTTTGTCCACGAAAGAAAATAACAGAAATGCATCTAAATTGAATACCTCAGCCACCCTGAAGGTGATTGCAGTTAATCTGATCTGTGGATGCTGTCCCTTTTTGTGTGACACATTTCTTTTCACCATGTGGAAATGGCTGCACATTCAGTTGCACTCCTGGTCATCACAACCTTGTCATATTCCTCAAAATTGGATATAACAAATACATGGTTTACACTTGGAGGCTCTCACCTGAGTATAAGGTCTGAAGTTTTCTTCACGGAAAGCTATATATAGGCAACCACGAGTATCTTCAGAAGCCCTGCAACATAGAAGGGTGTCAAATTTTTTCAGCAAAATACATGCTTCAGAAGGCGTGCAAATACAGTCCCAACTAGCTCCATTAATTCTTCTCCCACTCTGTAGGCTGGATGTAAGACCATTTGTTTTGGAAAATGATTGTCTTTTTGTGAGAGTCTGGATCCAGATTGAAGTAAAGGAGGCGGAGTGATAATATTCAAAAGCGTATGAATTCTTCCCCCTGTAATGCTGTATATAAATTAGATCTAAGATAACATTAAGGAGCAGGTGAGTGTAAGCCACAGTTCAGCATTGCTACCTGTGAAATCATAAACTTTATTTGAGGGCAAAAAGAATAAAAATCCTCAAAGAGCCATTACCTAGACCCAGTGTTTTCCCGTTTATGAAAAAACATAGCTAACAACACCTGTTGCAAAGCTGCTTGCAAAAAAAAAATGTTAAATTCTTCCCTCTCAATACTGTACTTGAGAGATTTACATGACATTTTTGTAAGCTAAGGTTGATATCACCATGTTCCCAAGGTTAGTGTTGCTATGGTCCTGGTCTAAGGACACACAGAGCAAATGTCATCCATCTGACCCTCTCCGTGTGCCCACCTGAGGGTATCACTTGGTCACCAGTAATTTCAGTAGTAATGCTCACTCTGTGGAAAGGGGAGATGGCAGCAGAGCAGGACAAGGACCCACCACCAAGTTAATCTAGTCAGGAGCAGATCAAGTTGACACCACCACTTTAATCCCCACCTCTCAGTTCCCAGTTTCTTAACACAGTTCCCAGTGCAGGGATAGGAGTGTTGCTTCTGCCTGCTCTTCTCCTACTACTTCCTCAGCAATATGCTGCATGATATTTTTAGAGTGGATGTGAATGAACTGTATCCATCCCACTCAGAATATTGGCATATGTTCAAGCTGCCTTCCAGGAGGCACGAGGTGACATCTGTGTGATACTTCAGGCTCTCTGCTTCTTGTATTGCTTCATTTTGAGGAGAGCCAGTTTCACACATGACAAGTTAGTTGATTCCCTAGGTGGCAGTACAATTTTGGTTTGTTTTCACTTGATCCTTTTAAGGAAGCCCTCTGTGTAGATGAAAGGTTATATCTTGCAGACATGTCTGTAGGTAGTCTCTGTGCACATCACAGTTTTTTGGAGTAAAAAGAAGTCAAGTGGCAGTGAATCCACACAATCAATGCTGTTTCCACATCCTGTTGATTTCAAAGCACAAACCCACATCACTTAATGCTGGTCAAAAAAAATCTTGACTATGGGTTTTAGGTATCATTCAACAGTAGAAAAGAAGAGGGATTTCATTCTTGCATACAGCAGCATATTCCTGTCTCAATTCCTTATTTTTGCAGGAACTTTAATGATAAAGTGTGGCATGAACTGGCTTACTTCAAAATCTGGTCATCTTCCTGCCAGTCAAAGAGTGGACACTTATTTTAGCATGTGAGGTGTATTTTCCACTAATACATCCTTCTTTTTTTCTTTTTCATTTTTTCTCCCATTAAATTTTCTTCAAGGAGCTTGAAGACCCCTTTTTTGTTAATTAGTTGTACTCTTTTATCTCTGTCACCACAAGCAGCCCACACGAGTATTGGCCAAAAGTTACAGTGACAAAATTGTTGGTACTAATGTCTTTGAAAAATTGGTTTTGAAATGATCCAGCTCCTCGTAAATGGGATCCATACAAGGATAATCAAGCCCATTAATTATCTTGTTTTTAACCAGTCTTAGCATATAGAACAAAGACATGAAACATGAACATGTTTCGTGAGGGCTGTGAATAGTTTAGTGGTGGAGGTCAGATGCGCTCTGGAGAACCATCCTGAAAGGAAGCTGCAACACTGCTCATGGCTCTGACAGGACGCAGATCACAGGAACCAGAAAAAACAATTTTTAAAATGCAGTTTGATTTATTTTCGTGGCATTACCAAAATTTTTTGTGTCATCAAATTATGTCAGCAAGACCAGTCTGTGGTGAAGACAAAAAAGTTGATGTATATATTAATAATGGATTTGGCCTGTAATCCATTAAGAAATCTATTTTAAATTTTAATTTTTTTTTTCAGCATTCGAAAGAAGCACAGAATCCCAAGTGATGGAAAAGGCATTTAGGGGATTTTGTCAGAAGCATTCTGGAGATTTTGATAACTTATTAAGGAGAATTTTAATCTATTTTACTTCATATTACGGGCACATTTTTCATCCTCCATGTGGAGAGGAGGGAAATTCCTCATTTTTATTTAATTTCCTAAAGGTCAGAAGATTGTGCTTCAGGAGATGAATCTTTTGGATGGGAAAAAAATGAAAGAGAAGCAGAAGAGGATGTGACACGTAGTTGCTTTAGCAATTATTTTATAATTTATTTATTCTGTTTTCCTATGAGAGAATGTTGCTATTTTAAAATACGAGCAACCTTAGAAATTAACATCAGTTAACCATAAAATAATACACAGTGACAGAGCAAGCCTTTCTAGTACATGATGATATATCTCCTACATGACCCCTCAAATGACTTAGTGATGCATATGGACATAAAGGCATAAAATAATACCGTAAAAAAAAGAAAAGAGGAGGAGATGGTCAAAGCTTAAACTTTGTGACACATTTGTGTTTTACTTTTGTAACACAAAAGTGAGCATGAGTTCCTTAGGATTGTTTTCCTAAAAGGAATATCAGACCATGTCTGCTTCATCCAACTGTAGTGAGTGCCTCTGATTTGCAGAATCTTTGATTTAATGTCTCAGAAATATTAATAAAAGTGGTAGCAAAAATGGTATTTCTGGCACTACTTTGATGGTTTACCTGAAAAAAAGTTGGTTTTATTTACTAATATTTACTAATATGATCTCTGTAGCCACAACCATTTTATTCATTAAGAGGTGATTTCAATTACAGTATCCTCAAAACATTTTTAAGTAAAGTGGATCAGTCCTTTAATCTCTAGGACATTATGAAAGGCTGTGAAAACTGTCAAGACTTTTCAGAATAGAGTTATGTTTTCAGGCCAATATTAATATTGATGCTTATGCTCGAAAATACATAATATCTACATTTTCCCTGTATTATTCCAGACCAAGAATTTATCGTAACTAGAAGTTTCATATTAGGTCATTCTAAAAATTGATAGCAGCTAGCCATCGAAAGGATTATTATGTGGTTTACATCTATGAGAAAAACTAATTCTTCCCATGTGGAAAGAAACACAAGATTATAGTTATAGCCTACTAACTGCATGCACAAAACTGTCAAGCAATATTTTTCCAAACTAAATATTTAGTGGAAACCTGATGGAATTTCTGTGGTCCATGGCAAACTCTGCCGTTTTGTTCTTAATTGGCTTTCTGCAGATGGGCCCTGGGCCTGTTTAATGTGGTCCCTACAAACCACAGAAGTTGATTAAGCCTCATCTATGAAATCAGACAGCATGAGAAGATGTATCACCGGCATGTTGAACACACCCAAAAGGACAAAGTTTCAATTCTGCAGTGAGGTGATGTACACACTGACATCAGAGATACTGAGCTGCAGCTGCAAAGGAGGGAAAGGAGAGTCAGCTGCACAGAGATCCCACAGCTAAGTTAAAGCCACTCATATGAGAATAAGTTATCCTACCGAAATAAAAACCCATCACATCATTGCCCAACTCCTTACTGAGTCACTTTGCAAATTAATTAATGAGGGTAGAGTTATAACAAAAAAGAAAAGAACTGAATCAGAAGTGGTCAAACTGAGAGTAAAAGATGTGAGAATTATTCATGAATAGGCAATATGGCCTAAAACTGTAAGAAGAAATATGTATTTCCCCTAATACATATTTAGCCTCTGAAACTCTGTCATGAGACCCTGTAAAAAACACCCAAATTTACTACTGAAAAGAAAGTGCAGCAAGAGATGAGTCTTTAAGAATCAGGAAATTAAGCACTTCCATTTTCAACTCCCAGCAAGAACAAGTAAAAATAAATATTCCAAAAAATTTGCCTAACCTTCCTTTACTGTACCCCTCCCACAGTTCACACATGCAAGTCTTTGGCTGCTTTAAAGTGATATGCCTAGGGCAATTTACTCTGTAGACATCTAAAGCAATGGATAAGCCACTGGTTAGGTATGCCCTGCTCTCCAATTTGATTTCAGATGGAGAAAATGTTGGCATAATGCAGGGGGGTGGGCTAGATGACTTTTAAAATCCCCTCCAATCCAAATGATTCAGTGTGTCTGTGATTCTATGATAATGTCTCAGGATTTTCACTTGGATATTCCTCTTTTCCATGCACTGCTTCTTTTCTACTCTTTTAAAATTCCTCCACTATCTCACATCTCTCTACCAATAGTGAATAAATAAAAAATACAAGGGGAAAGTAAAGGTCTTGCATTAGACATATGTCTCCCACATTCCTTCATTTAGCCCTCTTAATCCTGAGGCTTCCTGGGGAATACAGATTACTCTGAGCACCCAATTCAAGGGGATTTTGTTGCTGACAGCAGTCTGTGGGATACCCCACAATAAAATTGTTTTTCAGGAAGCAGCTAACACCTCTGTGAAGAGTTTGGTTATGATTCTAAACCACACTTCTCTGTGAACATTATCTGTTAAACGAAAAACTACAGTGAGAGGTTGCACAGCTGCCAGTTTTATTAATTCAGCAGAGTTTTTCTGGGATAGCACTCATCATCCTGCTTCATTTAGCTTTCCAAGGAGAACTTAGTGCTGTTGAAATATACTGTCCTCTAGTAAGGTCAGGCATTGGTGTTATCCATATCCCACCCTAAAAGATGTTTGCTCCTCTTATTTTATCCTTCTGTACTTAACCTGTCAGAAGCAACAATCAAATAAATCCCAAGTACTCTTTTGAGATCAGTATGTAAATCACACTTTTGCTCCCAGGTAAGCTTCACTTGGTCTGGCAGAGTTAGACCAAAGAAGATGAGGTCTTTCTCTGTCCATTTAAATTAATTGACAACCTTTCTAGTTAGGAGCTTGAAGCTGTGAAATATTACCTAGTTCCAAAAAAATCCCTAAAACTTCCCTTCTTCAGCTTGAATACTTAACTTCAGAAATTTAGGTCATAAACATTCACAGGGAGATTTTTAAAGTGGCCCAGAGAATTTAAGGACAAGTAATTCCATCGACTTCACTGAGATTTATGCTTTTTCCTTTCATTTTTTTGATAATCTCTAACTGAAGACACTTGCTCAGTCTTACGGATATGGAACACTCCGTGTTTCTAGCCTTGTGGCTTTCCATGCATATGAAAAATCCTGTTTCGGTTTGGTGATGTTTTGGCCAGGCTGATCTGTCCTCTGGAAGAGGGAGCGGGGAGGACAACTCCGTAGCCTGGAAAATACATTCCCTATGAATGAGTAGGAAACAGCCCCTTTTGCCATCTCCCAGGAAAAATGGACCTGTCAGCACAGTAGCTGCATTGCTTTGAGATATCCCATAATTTTCTCACACAGCTTCCTCAGCACTCTGAAGAAATTATTCAAGCCCGTTTGAACAAGTTTGTTTCACTGTCCTGGAATCAAACCTGCCTGCCAACTCATGAAGGATGCATTGCTTGGTAAACGAAAGTCTACCAACACTCACAGATCCTATCACCACCCTTTCAATCTGTTCTACTTGTCTTACAAACTCAAAGGATTACATGTGAACAGCTGCAATTATTTCTCTGTAAAACTGATCACAAAATTTTTTTAGTCTAACTTTACTTCCTGGCATATTAATTAAACTGTCATTAGGAAGATCTTTAGCGACATTTTTGTCAGGTTTACGCTGACATGAGTTCATTTTTAGTTTTATTAAGACTGGCTTATGATAATCCTGATATAATTGAGTTGCTTATCTGAAAAGCTTCTGCCACTGCGTTAATACCTGTCACTCTGGCTGCAAAAAAAGGTCTAGTTTGAATCCATTTGAGTTCTCTGCATCCAATAAAGGATTTCAGGACTTTGTTCTAGTCTTACATCCATTTATTTCCTATATGTCATTTAGCTCACAAAATTTCAGTATCTTTTGTTTTTTTAAAAATGATAAATGGATTCTTTTTGAGGATTTGGAATTGCTTGATCCAAAGCATGAATAAACACTAGCCCAAGCCTTTTTCTAGGTTTCATTTCTGCTCAGGAAAGTTAACTTCTGCTTACCTATAGTTCCACTGGCACAAACACACAGGATAATGTCTGTAATGCTATGCCTTTCGGGAAGCATAAGTGGGCAAATGGTTTATAGAAAGTCAAGTGAATACTTCTTGTGCTCATGGAACCGTGCTAAATTACAGCCTGAGCTTTTCCATTGTGTTGAACTTCCTTTTCTGTGGTCATGATAACACCCAAGAGAATTGAGAGAAGTCTGCTCGCATCTCTTTCTTAAAAGAACAAAAGCACTAAAAACATTTTCCAAGAGCAAAGCTAAGTTTTATTTAAAAAGATAATTTTCAAATAGAAAAAAAGCTCAGATTTTCCAGGTGAGAGAGTACATCTGGTCTTAAAGTGCACTTCATGCTTCCCTGACAGCTGCATCCCCTAAGGTATCTTTCTCTCTTGAGTCTTCCTCCCTTTAAGTCCCCTCAAAGTTTGTCTCTTTATTTCTGGATTAAAGTTCCATATTCTTCTTTGCACAGATTAAGTTTTATATTTTTATCTCAAGCATCTCTCAGTGTCTTCTATTCTCCAGATTCCCTGTTTGCTCTAATTGTCTCTCTGCACTGCAGGACCACCCTCGCTGTCTCATTTCCCAGGCTTTCCTCCTGGAAAGTACAATCTACACCTCCCTCTGCGGGGTCTGCATGGCTCAGTGAAACAGGCAGAACAAGGGGGCTCCTTCCTACCTTGGCAGCCCTTCAGCCAAAACAAATGCAGAACCACATTCAACATATGGTGAACAAACCAATAAAACAAATTACAGGCACAACAGTTGTGAACATCACTTATAACATCCAGGATACATTTTGAGGAGGAAACTTTACTTTCACAGAATCATAGTCAGAACTTTCCCAGAACTTTTCCTCTCAAACTACTTCCGCTTTGGCCATAGCATGGAATGGGTTCCAGTGTTCCAGAACATATTGATTAAATAAAACCCCACCATAAAAAAATGTGCATCAAAATGAGAATTTTCTAGTTCCTACTAAAATATTAAGCTTTGATAATACAGCTATTATTTTGAACACTCTTCATTTCAACCACCAGTGTCTGCTTTCATGTGCCTTGTGTTTGTCTCATGAAATAGATGTATATTCCACATTTTTCCTACCAAACGGTGGATTCACTGTGCATATGCAATAAGACAGCTTTCAAGAAGTGCAATGTATTCCTACGAGTTCCACAGATGCTGCAGTATTAATGTATGTGTAAGACAGAATTCCAGAACCAGCCTTGTGCATCCAGTGTCCTCAAGAAGGAGATTTGCAGTGCCTGGTCAGCATTCAACTGACGTACAGAAAATCTGGTGAGCAGAAATGACAGATTTCCTTCCCAGAGCCACACTCTTACATTCTTCTCGTGTTCGTGCAGGGAAAGGCAACTAAAGAGGAGGATGGCATAAAAAAGATGCTGCTGTTCTTAAGACATCTCCTCTGGAGTGTTTTCACGACCGTTCCTCTGCTGCATCCAGAAAGCAGGTGGCCAGGGCAGGACAAGAAGCGATGTGCAGTGCTTCAGCACTGGATTGCCAGCTCAGGCTCTCTATCCTAAACTATGGGACAAAAACAGTCATCTAAAGCCACTGGATATAATTCTTTTTTCTGCTATTTTTGGATGAAACTTGATGGAGATGCTTCAGTAGTTATAGTGCCAGATGCAATAACAGAAGCTGTGATAATGGCCTATTTTTTTTCTCTTGAGGAAAATTCCAAGTACTCAAAAGAATGTGAAAACAAACCTCATGGCAGTAATAACTGAGATGTGCCACCATCCAACAACAATCCTGACAAGCAATCACTCTGCATTACATTCAGTAAAATTCCAACCTACAGCAGCTTTCTATTCAGATAGAAAAAGAGCCACATAAATGACTACAGAAATCAGAAGAAAATGGGAAAAGATGGATAGATTTCTGGGAGTTTCCCAGTATTCTTTCAAACTGGTACGACCATAACTAATCAGATTTAACCAATCTATTATTTGTCATGTTTAATTGGGTCGGGGTACAGATGTCATCACTCTTAAGTTTGTCATTCTAATGTACCCCGGTGAAGTTTCAAGACTGGATGATACATGTTAAATAAAATTTTAATTTCCTTCTTTCTAATTACCTTTCCCAGTTTTAGTTTGCCCAGATTATCTCCTGTGTGTTACTCCCTATTTTTGTCTGCCATGATGATGTATGTAGAAACAAAATTAGGTGGTGTCTCAGACTTCTAGATTTGGAAAATGAACTACAAAACTGCAAAAGAAGTATGAAAATAGTAAGTTAAATTCTTTATTTCTTATCTACATTGTGACTGCAAATGAATTGAGCATTAAGGGATATGATTAATTGATGTGACAGAATTTTGGAACGACTTCACCAAAGTACTTTCGATAGCAATGATCCTTGAACCGACATAAAATACCCCCCTTCCCCATTATATTTTTAGGACATAAAGCTCCATAATAAAGCTTGAAGTAAAAGTCTGGTTTTATCAGATGTTGGGGTTCTTGTTTTTATTTCTTTGTTTCTTTGTTTGTTTCTTTGTTTTGTTTTGGGTTTCTTTTTTTTTGTTTCTTTGTTTTTGTTGGGTTTTGGGGTTTTTTTGTAGTTTTTTTATTTTTAAAAATGTCATGGCGTGTTAATTTTGTAAGCTGAACATGCTGAGTATTGAAATCTATTTCTTGTCTTTGACAAAAGCACAAGTTTCTTATACACATCATTGGATTTTTGAAAAGTGTTAACAAATCTTTCACCGATTTTTAACAAAATGCCACATTACGTTCATGGGGAGTTTAGAAAAAAACAAAAAAAAACGTTTTGAGGTCTTCTCAAGAAATGAAATGTAGTCAGGACTAGTTTTATTATACAAACTAGGGTAAATTACTTGTAAATAACAGGTGTCTGTTCTGAACGCAATAGGAAAAATAGAGAAGTGCAAGCTAAGAGTTTGTGGTAAGCAATTCTTCTTAAAACAAACTATGATGCTTTATGCATTCATTATTTGGCAATGGCCAAGAGAGAGAGGGCAAGAGAGAAGGGAGGGAGGAAGGGAAGGGACTAATAGGATTTTTTACAGTATTTGATTGCATAAACTTGTACCTTGACATAACATTGCATGAACATATGTATCTTGATTCCCACCTTCATTTCTGAGCAGCTGGTACTTACTGTTTTTTTTCTTACTGAAGTCTGTGGCATCAGGCCTGAACTGGAGAGAAGATATTAATACAAGTACCTTCTTCATATAGCCTTAAAATGTGGGTCAAAGTCAACACTCAATTTTCAAGATTATTAATTTTGTATTTTTTTTTTTTAACTGCCTTATATTGTTAGGGACTGCTGAACCTGTCAGCCTATAAACATGAGGCTCCATGCTCCAACCAGCAGTGAAGGTGGGCTGGCATTCCCCAAGGCACACGTACACATATATACACCATGTATGACATAGGGAAACACTCTTTCCAACACAGACGGCAGCACTGGGCTTGTTCACTGGGTGCCCTGGTCACCCTCCTGTGACAGCCCTGGTTATTATGATTACCCTGTTTGTCATTGTTTTTCTGCACACCTCTGCATTTTTGCAGATGAGACTTCAGCTCAAATTAATATTTTTAAAGAAGACCCCAGCTAAAACCTTTTAAGTGGTAGAGAATCCACTGTAGAAGTTGTTATAACTGTGTGTGTGTCATTTATACTCACAGGTAATATGAACAGATTTCTATCTCGTACATATCTAGTTTCCATATTAAGCATAGCTAATTTTAATTTCCAGGCACTGGACATATTACCTTGGTGAATTATACATTAGAACCTCCTGCTTTCAAATTATTTGTCCATAAGCAGCAGCTTACAAAGGCATCAAGCTATTTCATGTCTTTGTTCCTCTAAATACACTAGATGTGTTTTAATTGACAAAAAGTGCTGTTTTGAAGGAAATCAGCTCTCATCCCTACTTATTACTCCTGACTTCTCCTCATGACACAGCCTTTAATTGCACAGACTGGACTCTAGATAGATCCAAATCTAGATGATACATCCTCCAGGAGACTTTTTGATTTGACCCTGTCACTTCTGAGCATGCAAAAAACAGGACCCAACCCGAAGCAGCATTAGATAAAACTGTCATCCATTTGTAGTGTGGCTGTTTGGTGCCCAGACCTAGCTGTATTATTCTGCAGATTCATTGCTACAACTTTCATATTACTACTTGGCAACGCAAACTCAGTCAGGTTTGAATGTTTCAATTGAAGACACTGGCACCTCATCCCCATTGGTCTCTTCCAAAATAATTTCTAATTTCTGCTGCCCACGAAATGAGTAAAATCATTTTTTTTTTTTCCAGTGGGACCCACAGCAAGGAAAATGCCTTATGCTTTACAGAGAGCTCATTCTCTCTTTCAGTCAAAAGTGTTGTCCTAACCAATCATATGCAAATCCAGGTTCCCTGGGCTTTTGAGTTGTTCTCTAGGATTTTTCTTTCCAGGGTGCTTTTCCATCCTATAAATTGAATGGTTTTGCAGATTACAAAGTAATTTAAACAATCTATTTGCACATATTAAGTCAAAAATTACATTTAACTGTTGATCCCAAAGTGCTGCTTCTTCACTAATCCATCATCTTCATTATTTATTACAGCCTCAACTTCTGTGTCGTCTCCAAACTCTTTACCAAAAAGTTCTTTTTTGATCTAATCCAAGTCACTGATGGCGATACCAATTAATATAGAATGAACTGAGAAAAATGTACTAATTGCTGCTGATAGTAGACCAGAAGTAAAACTTAAGGGTTTATCAATTGAACACTAGGCAATTCTATTTTTTCAGTTTTGTATATGAATTGTTAACACGAGAGGTCCTTAACTAGTTATAAAGAGACATCTGTGGCTGTAACATCGGTACCTGTGCCTGAGTGTAGATTTGCCTGCAGGACTCCTCCATGGGACAGACAGTGGCGTATTCTGTCTGCGGGTTACAACTTGGTGACAGTGCTTTGTACTTCTTTGTTAGAAGACAATGCTTTTTATTTCCCTTATGTCTCAAGCTTTTTGTGTTCTTGTTATTCAAAGTTTGCAGCAATCTAACTGGTTTTCCTTTAACAAAAAAAAAAGGCCCTCAGTTATCTTGTAAATTCCTAACAGGCTATTATACATCTAGCAGTACTTTTCCAGTTGAAATTATTTTGCTTTTCTCTGAGAGTAGATGTGTGTACATACTTTTGTTTCCTTTAGCTCTCAATAGTACATCGGCCTGAAAAACTATTAACAGGAGGAATGTGAGCTGTTGCTTAGTTACAGTTGCATGATAAGGGCCACGATGATAAGGGCTCGTCTCTTCTCTGTCATTGGATATACCTCACCACCACCTCCTACTGCATCTAACAAGAAGGTGAATCCGCCTTAAAGTCAGGTATCACGGTAAAAACCCTGCTTGGGATCAGAAAGAAATGGAATGGAAAGCAAATTTAGGAATTTTCTACTCCTCTGTTTTTGGGTCTAATAAGCTTTAGTCAGCCTGAAAATATTTTGTACCATGTACAGAAATAACTCAATATTTAGGGCTGGATTTTTTTAAACAACTGAAAAAATTAATTGCAAAAGGGATCCAAATTATGAAGGACCAGATCCATCCTGTACTATCAGTGGGTTGCTGTAAGAACTTTGGGAATATGGTCACTTGGCATAAAAGCAATTCTTATTCATATAAAACATGTCATTGCTGCTTGGTTTCTATGAGCATTCAGGAAGAGAAAACAAAAATTGGTGGAGACAGAGCACGAAAAGTCTAGGTGTCACAAAATTCAAGTAAAGAGTTTCAAGTGACATATTCATGGGCTTTAGTTTTCATCCATGCCTATTCTTCAAATAAAACAAATCCTAACTGCAGAGAAAGGAGGGTTTCAAAACGTAAGCACATAAATATTCAACAATATAAATATTGGTTTTCTGGCATGTGGAGGGAAAGTTAAAATAATTTCTCTCAGTTTCAGTGATCTACAAGACATACTGTTTAAGCAAGTGCTGTAGCAGACAAGGGAGGAGTGATAAGCACATTGGAAAGGATTTCATCCCACTCTTAAGATATGTGGGAAAGACAAGTGGGATGAATCAACCTCTGGTATAGCCTTTTTTCTCCACTAACTTTAGTGGGAACCTCAATGGTTAATTGGACAATTATCTTGGCTTAAATTAGGTGAAGTGAATTCCCCCCCAATTTACAAAACAATTATGGTAAATAATTGTATTTTCAAGCTCTGCATGTGAAATAAATTAAATCTATAGTGTTAGCTATATGAATAGTTTGCAATTCTGACCATCAATGCTTATAACACTGAAGAAGTGACAGCTGACAGCCTAAGATTTTATTCTGAGTTCCTATCATTTCCCTAAGGCAATAAGCCCATCCTAAATGCTCTCCCAGAGATATTACTAAGAAATACAGGAGTTAGAAATTTTTTATATTTAAGCTTTTTATTTACTTTGTAAAACCAGAAAGATTTTAAAGTGGATGCACTAAGCACAAATCTGATTTTTTTTTTTTTTTTTTTTTTTTTTTTTTTTAAAAAGACGTGTTTTGCTTCGGTC